>CABHPQ010172504.1:7232-40249 GCA_902168405.1 Peromyscus aztecus
GGCCAGCCTGCTTTCTTATAGAACCCAGGACCACCAGTCCAGGGATGGCACCATCCACAATTCTCTTGGCCCTCCGTCATCAATTACTAATTAAGAAAATGCCCTACAGCCAATCTTATGTAGGCATTTCCTCAGTTGAGGTTCCCTCCTTTCAGGTAACTCTTGTTTGTGCATCAGAACAAAGTGAAAGTACAAATTTTGTAAGACGTTTTCCCAAGATGTAGTAATCTTAAAGAAGTATATTACTGGGGCTCAGCAGTTAAGAGCACTGGCTGCTCAAAGTACACAGGTTCAATTCCCAGCACCTATATGGTGGCTCACAGCTGTAACTCCACTTCTAGGTGATTTGATACCCTCATACAGACATGCATATAGGCAAAACACCAATGCACTAAAAATTTTTTTAAAAAATTTAAAAAAGAAAAGAAGCGTGTTACCAAGTTCTTCTTTAAAGGGGGGAAAAACAGTTCACAAACAGTTGAGTAAAAACCTAAGCAAAATCAGATAATTATTGACCACAATATTCCAAATGTGATTTATACTTTAAAATCAATAAAGTTTTGTAAAAATAAAGTAGTATGTACCGTCTGTTTTTCTGTTAGTTCATGCATAAGAAATCAATGGTCTGAGTCAGAGTAATTGATTCTAATAGAAAGGATCAGGTAGGAGAGTCCCTCTGCCACTCTCTTGTCTTTCCCATTCAGGGCAGCTCATCATTCTGTTTGTTGGCGATGCTGATGCTTTCTCAGATGTCCTTACAAGTCATGACTCTTTAAGACTATCTCTCCCCTTCCTGCATGTCTTGCAGACTTGAATCCCAAATGACCACAGACATCCAGACCATCTTACAGCTCCTGCAGAAACAAACCGCAGTGGTCCCTCCAGCCTACAGCATGGTGACTGCAGGAGCCGAGTATCAGAGACCTGTCCTCCGTCTGCTGAGGACCAGTCACCCCAGAGCATCCATTAAGACTGACCGGAGTTTCAGCCCCTCTTCCCAAGTGAGTGTGGACATTGTAAAGTCAGGTATCTCTTTGAGTGTATCTCCAGGATAACCTCTGTCTCTGCTCAGGTTTTCTGTAAACTGGACTTGTGATTTTGCATTACGTGTTCTTAAAAGTTGCGAACAACGGATTTAAAGAAAAATTTTAAACAGTATCATTTATGTGTACAAGCTTGTGTGTGTGTGTGTGTGTGTGTGTGTGTGTGTGTGTGTCTGTGTGTCTGTGTGTGTGCGCGCGTCTGTGTCTGTGTGTGTGTGCGCGTCTGTGTCTGTGTGTGTGTGCGCGTCTGTGTCTGTGTCTGTGTCTGTGTGTGTTTTTCTGTGTGTGTGGAGGGGGGTAGGTAGAGGCCAGAAAATAAGCACCAGGTTTCTTTCTAGATGGTTCTTCATCTTATTTTTTGAGACAGGCATGTTATTATATGACATTGTATGTTATTGTTAAGACAGCTCCCTCAATGAAGAAATGTCACTAATTTGGCCAGACTCGCTGGCAGTGATCCCCAGGGACCCTTTTGTCGCTGTCTCCCCAGTGCTGACATTACAAGTACACAAAACCCAGCTTTTCATATGGCTGCTAGTGATCCAAACTGTCTTCATGCTTGTAAGAAAGCTCCTTTCCCGAAACATTAACAATTATTTCAAAGGACATGCTATTACTCAAGAATCAACCTATGCTCTCTTTCCCTCGACCCTTGTCCTTCATTACCCCCACTCACGTCCATGTTGATCATGTAGATCTCATCCATTTCTCTGTCATTGGGTGATCCCTGTGTCTTTCTTGGGGTCCTGTTTTCTAGGTAGCCTCCCTGGAGTTGTGAGTAGCAGTCTAGTCATCTTTGTTTTACATCTAGCATCCTCCTATGAGTGAGTACACACCATGTTTGTCTTTCTGAGTCTGGGTTACCTCACTCAGGACGATTTTTTCTAGATCCATCCATTTGCCTGCAAACCTCATGATGTCATTGTTTTTCTCTGCTGAGTAGTATTCCATTGTGTATATGTACCACATTTTTTATTTATCCATTCTTCAATTGTAGGGCATCTAGGTTGTTTCCAGGTTCTGGCTATTACAAACAATGCTGATATGAACATAGCTGAGCAAGTGCCCTTGTGATATGATTGAGAATTCCTTGGATATATGCCCAAGAGTGGTATAGCTGGGTCTTGGGGGAGATTGATTCCCAATTTTCTAAGAAAGCGCCATATTGATTTCCAATGTGGTTGTACAAGCTTGCATTCCCACCAGCAGTGGAGGAGAGTTCCCCTAGCTCCACATCCTCTCCAGCATAAGGTGTCTTCAGTGTTTTTGATCTTAGCCATTCTGACAGGTGTAAGGTGGTATCTCAGAGTCGTTTTGATTTGCATTTCCCTGATAATTAGGAAAGTGAGCTTAGGGGAGTGGGAGATCCCAGCTGGATCAAGAACAGAGAGGAAGAACAAGGAATAGGAGACCATGATAAATGAAGACCACATGAGAATAGGAAGAAGCGAAGTGCTAGAGAGGCCCACAGAAATCCACAAAGATATCCCCACAATAGACTACTGGCGATGGTGATGGGACAGCCTGAACTGACCTACTCTGGTAATGGGACGGCCAAACACCCTAATTGTCGTGCTAGAAATCCCATCCAATGACTGAGGGAACCGGATGCAGAGATCCACGGCCAGGCCCCAGGTGGAGGTCCAGGAGTCCAATTGTTGTTGAGATCAAGATTGGATAAAGCACAGGGACAAACGAAGGGAAACACATGAACTATGAACCAATAGCTGAGGAGCCCCCAACTGGATCAGATCCTTTGGATAAGTGAAACAGTTGATTAGCTTGATCTGTTTGGGAGGCATCCAGGCAGTGGGACCGGGTCCTGTACTCAGTGCATGAGCTGGCTGTTTGGAACCTGGGGCTTATACAGGGACACTTGGCTCAGCCTGGGAGGAGGGGACTGGACCTGCCTGGACTGAATCTACCAGGTTGAACTCAATCCTCAGGGGAGTCTTTGCCCTGGAGGAGATGGGAATGGCGGGTGGGCTGGGGGGAAGGCGCGTGGGGGGGGGGGGGGGGGCTGGGGAGTGGGGAGAACAAGGGAATCCATGGCTGATATGCAAAATTAAATTAAATTATAAAATAAAAAAAGAATCAACCTATGTAAACTAGCATACTGTAGAGATTTTAATGGTAAAGAATAGCTCTTGGCTGATAGAAGATAAAGAAGTGTGGTAGAGAAAAGCCTGTAACTTGCTACAGTGCCACAAGGCAGAATAGGTCTTGAGAAGAAAAGAGATAGCAGTTAACTGGACTAGATCTGAGGTTCAAAGGCAGTCAGACTGGCAAACACGTCTGTGCCCTACTTGCCCGCAGACATCTCAAAGTTTTTATCACTTGAATGATAATACACATGGTGAGACAAGACAAGTGAAGTGTCCTTATCCCAACTAACCCTTTTAGTAGCGCCCCTCTCGGTTAATCAAGCACCGTGGGCAGCTGAACCTAAGAAAGATTATCTCAGGAAGAATGTATAGACGGTCTTGTGTACATCTCTGTATGGAATGTAAAATTTCCTAGAAAATGAAACTTGATAGCAGAAGTTAGTGTGTCAAAAGGAAAATAATGACAATCTTTCCAAAATATAAACATTAATTCCTCTCTTATTGGTTTTTAGTGGATGGGAAATACATACAACTATGTGTTTTCTTCTTTGCAGTTGGTTTGGGCAGTAATTTCTGATAGGAATGATGATTTTATTTCCTTCTTCACTTTCCTTCTAAGATAAGACTAGTCACCAAGAGTCAGTTCTTAATCCAGCCTTAATTTTTGAATTAAAACTCAACCATACACAGCTCAAAGTGAATACTTAAAAAAAAAAAAAAAAACTGAACTTTTAAATCTGGCTTCAGAGTAAAATTAAAATTCTTTACTTGAGATGACAGACCCCTTAGTTTAGGGGTCCATTTTAGAAGAGAGAAATTATGTATGTATTAACCACATACAATGAATGGGGAGAGCAAACACATATGAATTACATGAATATAACTTATTTAATTATTAGAATGAATTATAAAAGTGCATTTTCTTTTCTTTCTATCAGTGTCCTGAATTTCTGGACCTTGAAAAATCCAAACTCAAATCCAAAGAATCCCTCTCAAGTGGAAGACATCTGAACACAGCCTCAGAAGACAACTTGACTTCACTTTTAAAACAAGACAGTGATGCATCTTTAGAGCTTCACCCACGGCAACGAAAAACTTACCTTCATCCCATCCGGCACCCATCTCTGCCAGATTCTTCCCTAAGCACTGTAGGGATCTTGGGTCTCCATAGGCATGTTTCTGATCCTGGTCTACCAGGAAAGTAATCATTTTGTACTATTTCCTCCACATCCAATGTAAGTGCTTTTAATGGCTGTTTTCCTTTTTGTATTTAAATCCTCTCTACTTGACTCAGGGGCTCACAAGGTACCATTATATGCAAAAGTACTGTATATTTTTCCTAAATTGAAGCTTGTAAGGTAAAGTTGAGCAGTTAGGATGTAAATATACATAAGAGCTTTTGGTTCCAAATGTTCAAACTGCCAGCATCTCAAGGCACCTTATTTTTTAATTTTATTTTTTAAATCATGTGCATGTTAGGAAACTCCAGTTTCTCTTGCATGGAGACTCCTATTTACCGCTTTTACTGAATCAGTGCTTGATTATGAAAAAGCCTTCCGAGCAAACAAGAAACCGAGGAATGAAAGTGTTCATGAACGCAACTCAGATGATCCTCAACTTAGGGGAGTTGGAGGGGGGAGATAAAGGGAAGTTAGTCACTTTGAAGAACAGATTTCCTTCTGTATTGACATGTTTGTAGTTACTTACCTTCATTTCCTATAATAATTTAAAAGAAAGATAATTTAAAAGAATTTAAAAGAAAGTTTGAGTTATACATATCAGTCAGAAAGGGAGCTAAATCCAAAAGTACCAAAGGATACAGTTCTTTCTTAATAAATATGTAGAACTTCAGATCACATGGAAAAAAAGACATGTGAGGTTTCAACAGGAACTCAGGCCCTAGTTTCATGTCCCAGGTTACATAAGACCTTCAACAAAAGCTACTCATTTTGACAGGACAAAGATGTCCCAGGCTTCTACTGTTGAGGAAACTGTGGGAAGCAGTCACCTACTCCCAGCTTTCTGGAAGCTGCAGTCTCTGGGCAGGGGAGCAATCTGCCCTTAAGGAGTCTCTATACCCTGCTTTTAGGCAGGCAAGTGGGAGGTGAACAGAGAGACCTTTGTGAATGTCTGCCCCGTTTTCTGACAGATTGAGGAGTCACAATGCTTCCCCAGCTTGTCTTCAGCTAAACAATTATGAATATAGGGCAACATCAGTGAGAGAACAAAATGATCTCTCTAGTAAATTCTTTCGTAGCTTCATTCACAAGCTACCTAAATTTTTTACAGTAGTGCATTTTTCTGAAGTCTTAAAATGAAGATTATTTTGTGGGTTGGGGTGGCTCTTAACATGCCACCTACAAAAAGGACAGCCACAATTTTTTCAGATTTATATGTGAGAGCAAACTTGCATTTGATTAAATAGTACATACCCACATTTTTTTAAAATATGCGATTTCAGAGTATTTGTCTCAAAACTGTCTTTCATTAAGAATGGGTTGTTTCCTTGCTTATCCCAGCTGTGACAAACAATGTTCATTGGTCCACCTAGAAAATCCTTAAGTTAATTGAAAATTAAGTAAAAAAATCCATTACAGATAATTTGGACTGATTATATGTTGATTCCATCCCAGAATGTATATAGTAGAAGAATATAGTCTAACAACTTTTAGTGTTAGGTACTGTTTGGGCAAAGGAGATGGCATTTGTATCATAAAATCAACACAGGAAAAAATACAATTTATAATTCTGATTGGTCAAACTCTAGTTAAATTCTATTTTCAACTCAATTATAATTTAAAAAATTATCAGAGACTAACCTTTTGTGTTCTTTCCTCTTGAACAAAGATCTAGAAAATTTGCTGAAGACTTCTTAATTTTTCTACTAATTCTCATGCTCCTACAGAGCTTTAAATAGTAGTTTATCTGTACATTATTAGATGGCTGAATTTTCTTTCACCTTCGACACTAATCGTTAATCCACTTCAAATGCAAGCAATTTATTAAATGTGCATGACACTATTACTCTATTTAAAACGTGATTAGAGTGACCTTAAATTGTTCCCTATATACTTTTTTTTTTTTTTTTTTGGTTTTTGGTTTTTCGAGACAGGGTTTCTCTGTGTAGCTTTGTACCTTTTCCTGGAACTCACTTGGTAGCCCAGACTGGTCTCGAACTCACAGAGATCCGCCTGCCTCTGCCTCCCGAGTGCTGGGATTAAAGGCGTGCGCCACCAATGCCTGGTCATCCCTATATACTTTTAAGCAGTCACAGAATTTGCCAGTCTGACCTGAGTGGAAGGAAATCTACACATAAGCATGTTCTTATTCTCAATTTAAGAAAAGTAATCATAAGTGATTGCGTACCTACGGCAAAAGACCAGTCAAGTCAACCAAAAGTATAATAATTAGAATGGACTTCCCAAATCATTTGATATGGTACAGATACAAATGTGGACTACTGGCCACTTTCATTTACTCACTCAGCAAACATTCGAATGAGGTGCCACACACTGGAGAGTCACACAAGTAGCGAATGAGTTAGATGTGGATTTAGGGGTCTTCTTTTCATATTGGGGCACATTCTCCAGCTCCAACACATTTCCTGAGGACTGTTCTCCCTCAGCTCCACAAGCATTCAACATAAATTCCCTAGCTATTGCTCATTTGTAAGGAGAGAGGGTTTGGCAGGTGAGGAACTGAGGCTGATTGTTTGATCTGATTAGCGGATGCTCCAGCTGCAACATTTGGTATGACATGCGTGCAATTTGGCCTATTGGAAGCCTCCATTTATATTTCTTTATAAAAACTGGGCATGCAGGAAAGGGAAGATAAGGGGTGATATACAAGTATTCAGCTAGTTTAAATTCTAGCACAATCCAAATTCCTTCTCTTCTTAATTCCTCCACATAAAGTAATTGTGTGCTGTTTAAATCGTAAGTTTGAGAGAGTTGTGTAGGAACATAAAGGGACCTTTTTATCCTATGGTATATTCGTTTTAAAAGTGCCCAAGCAACATAAACATACACATAGTCATAAATGTCAGGTGAACAGACAGTTTAACTGACTTATGAATAAGAAAATCAATCATCTTGATGTACAATGTGCATCCCCTTGTCCCAGCCTAAAAATAACTTTAAAATAGCATTACCCTACCTATCACTTATAGCAAAAGTAACCTGACACCTCCAACTTGGGGTCCTGCCTAAGGCCACGTCCAACTACTGCACCAGCCAAAAAGCAGTCTGGCAACTGCTTTCCTTAGAGGGACTTAGAAGCACGGACATAATACCTTTCGGCTTTAACGTAAAATTATCATCTAGTCCCATGTCCTTAAAAAACAAACTGCTGTCTTAAAGCTTACTTGGCTGAGCTGCTCTCCCACAGCTATTAACCGATGGTCAGAGAATTGCCTCTCAGACTCATCGCTTTATCCCAGCGGGGAGTCCCATACTTTAATTAGCTGATGAGAAAACCAGGAATAAAAAATACAGAAGTGATCTTTTTAATATAATAATCCCTAATTCAACAAACAGGGCAAAACAGGGAGCCAATTTGAGACAACGTAAATTGCAAGTCCATTATAATGGACTGGCCATCAGAATTAAGTTTTCTACTTTAGTCAGGTATAGTGACATTGGGAATCAGGATTAATATGTGCATATTAGAACTCAAGTTTGTATGGACTTGAACTTGTACAATGGCTCCAAAATACCTAAGAGAAAAACATTTATATCCAAATGTCATTTTCAAATCACAACTTACACATTATAGGTAAGGATAAAAATGTATCACCTCCTCAGTATATATAAAAGAGTAACTAATAATAAATAGCATGTTTTATAGTCAGGAAAAAAGCAATTCAGGAAATTAATCAATTAGAAATAAACTGTAACTCTGGCTATAATTTAACATAAGGGGCTCTATATTGTTTATTCATGGATAAAACAAAACCAAAAAACATGTTCTCAAGGTGTTAATTTGCTTCTTATTCAATGTTAAAAACCTTTAGACCAGACAGCTGAGTTGATTTCTCATTTTCATCACAGTTTTGTAGTGACATAAACATGTCAATCCTGTACATTCAAAGAGGCACTTGGAGGACAGGTTGCTGTGGAGTGGTCTTCAGCTGTTGTCCTGAGGTTAGCAGTGCTCAGAGCACCTAAGAACTCAGAAACAAATGGTCCTGAGTCTCATCCCAGATCTACTAAATCAGAAACAGGAAGGCTGGGACCCAGCACTGATCCTTCAAGGAGCTCTCCTTAACATGGTCTGTATGCACACTAAAACACAGAGGTCCAAAAAGCATGTTCTGTAGTCAGGCCAACTCGATCCTCACAGTAGCTCTTCCATTCACATGCTATGTCACCCTGAGTGAATTACCTTCTGAGAGTTTTCTCCTGAGTCTTTAAAAATGAGATTACAGTCCTTGCCTCACTAAAGTCTGAGGAGAAACAAAATCAAATAAAAAAAAAAGTGCCTGGCACAAAGGAGGTGCTTAAAAAAAAAATCCTAAAATGTACCCCTGACCCCCTGCCAGGAACATGACATTAAAAACAATTAGGAAGAAAAAAATTTTCTTTTGAACAAGTGCAAAGTAACTAAATAGCTGCTTCCAAGACTGAAGTTTTTGATTCTGAAAAACTTAACTGTAGCTGCAATCTTTCCCTCAATTTTGTGCTATTAGCTCGACGGCTTTCAAGTAATAATATTGAGAATATTGGTGGTGAGGATGTGACTCCCTTTGTTGCTCTGAATCAGTGTTAAATTCTGCAAGATGAATTTCTATAAAGGTGGATTCTCTCTAAAAGCTAGTGCGCTGTGCAGTGTCTCCTTGGACATGATAGAGTTCCCAGATGGGGATCTGAAACTATTTACAAAAATACAATTCAACTTTGAAAGTAAACACAATTGCTGTTTTACATACCCCAGAACTTCACAGGGGTAAGGGCACTTTTCAGGCACCCAACTCCTTTCTCTCACCGCACACGTGCAGCCAATAGATGGCAGACACCAGAGTTCTCGGTGAGGAATGCTGAAAATGGCGGAAAGGCTTGGTGTGGTAAAGCTGAAATCAAACCCTACCTACTCCATGTATAGGTGAGGAAAAAAAAAAACCCAAAGTGATCCTCGATATCCAAAATCATGTAAATACAAGTGATTTTTTGAAATAGCTCTCTGAAATGTCCATGTGGAAGTGTGCAGAAGCCATGCTCCAGGTAAAGAAGTAAATCCATCCTGTGGTTTGAACATCACCACAAAGCGGCGTTCAGGCAGTGGCATAATGACACTGATGATCATGTGAAAACGTGTTCCATCATTTTTTCCTCCACCCAACTCTCCACACTGACACTCAGTATGTAACGGAATCCTACAAAGTGGTTTGTTTCATGCCCCTGCCAATGATGAGGCTGTAAACAGGAGACAGTGTTTGTGCGGGGGCCACCTCTTCTGCATTAGCACCCAGGTGTTCAGCCAACACCTGTAGAGTGCCGAATCCAGGTGACGAATCCACAATACAGATGTTTCCTTGGTTTGAGATCTTTGCCCCTTCTCTTCCTGATTCTCAAAATGTTCTCTTTCAGATCTGTTTACTCGTGTCTCTTCTTAAAGTGGTGTTGTTAGCCTTTTAAAAAGGAATGGGATATATTTCCAGTGCTTTATAAAATATTAGGCACCCTGACTGAGCAAGGCCCACCCATGCTTAGGATGTCATTATAGTCTCTTTCAGTAAAATACACTTTGTTTTAATGACCAGTACAAAAAAACAAAACTCATAGAAGACACAAACTGACATTTGACAGCAAGAAAAGAAACTATCACAAGGATTATTTTGTTGACTAGTACATGAAAGTTGAGAGATGACTAATTGGAAGTTATTTTAAACTACCATGTTATAACTATAAATGAGTATAAAAATATTCATAGAAATGGAATGTATTCAAAACTATATACTCAATTGACACGGTCCATCACTTTACCAGCTATGATCAAACTTTTAAACATGCACAGCAAGAACTATTGCAATGTGCTCCCAATTAAATCCTTTTATTATGAGACGTAGAAATGTGAACATGGCTATTCTTTTTAAATTAATGTCAAAACTGAGATTAATTCCTGAACTGTATTCATGTCATCTGTGACTCCCATTAGTTAACATATTTTGAAAGATGTGAAATAATTTGGGGCACCTGTGATTTCAAAGCTTTATATGTTTAACTCACAGTCTTTGGACTTCTGGTATGTTATGATGCAATTTAAAAACTCACAATTGTGAATAACCAAAACTGTGAGCATTTTAACTGTATCAGTTTTCATTTTTATTTATATTGTATGTGAATGCATAAGAAAAGTCCACACCACATTCCTTATCCTTAATTAGAAGGAAAATTGAAGGATCAGTAAAGTTGTGATGAGCTCTTCCCACAATCTCCTCAAATGCTTACAGAGTTACAGTAGCAATGAAATGGCATGGCACCCTTCTCCTAATGGCACAAAAACACAACAAAAATATCAAGGAATCTCTACTTTACTCCTAGGCTCCCACTGATTTTAATGAAAGGCACATGGCCTCTTTATAGCTGAAATTTTCATTTCATAATTCTGATGAGAAAATATATTATCCCAGAAGGCTTGCCAGTCAATGAATAATGTATTTCAGAAAAGAATGTGTGTGATCACTTGAAAATGTCAGTCATCTGATATCCGGAAGCTCACTCACACCCTGTTACACAGAACTCTGGAATGCTTTAAACTAAATGAAACAATCGACCAAACACATACTACTTCATAGTCTTTATGCACATAATGTAGCATGGAATCACAATGCTTTTGAAATATTCTGTGCAGAAATATTTATTTTTTAGCCAATATTTTCCTCAAAGATTGGTATGTGGTGTTGACAGTGTAATCTATTTGCACAGCTAGTTTTGCAATAACCTTCTACAAATAACTGTACATAAGAAAAATGTAAATTTCATGTAAAAATGGTTGCAAAATTTTGGTAGCCAAAAGAACTATACAAGTTGTATTGAAAATATAGTATATATACCTAATTTAAGAATGAAACATAATTTCTCATCTATTTATACATGAAAAACTCAAGAATTTGTAAAAGAATTTATTTTGGGGGAAAAGAAAGTAAATCTTATTAGCTAGCTAGTGTACTTTTAATAGCAAAGCCAACAAATTCCAATGTTTTATTAAGTAAAGTACTAGATATAGGCATGGTGGTGCTGATCAATTCGAAATTCACGTCATTGTAACAGTGCTATGGTGTTACCAAGTTCCAGTAGGCCACCAGCAAGCTGGGCTGAGTGGTGAAAGCATTAAAACTGAATTTAAAGGACTCAAAAAACATTTTACTTTGCCCCATCAGAACCATAGTAGTAAATGGCTGAAATGTTTATCGTTCACTACAATTTTCTGAAGGATAAATGGCCTTTAACGGACATTCGAAATAGCTCATTCATAGTGAGAGCTTGTTTCATCTTTTCATTCAAGAATGGAAGCACACAGCTATTATTTCCTCTCGCTGGGGTTTCAAACAGGCTTAATTTCTCCCCTGGTTGCTTGGGTGTCACGTAAGAAAATTCGCACTATCTTCAAAGACACTTTTCAACAAGACTTGTCGGCACTGGCACAGCATGCACTAAGGGTGGCATTGTCTGTGTAGCGACATAGATTCCTCATGCTTCCTTTTAAAGATTTAAGAAGCCAAGAGCCTACGGCCCCATGCGATAAATGTAAAACCAAAGTTATTACAGACAGCAGGAAATATTACATCACCCTCTGTAAGTGAAACTGATTGTGAGATCAGAGTCAAAGTACAGATGGCAAAATGCCTGGCGACGTTCCATAACATATTATCTCTTATCCTAAGACATACTTGAGGGCCCTGCATTTACACAACTGTAAGAAATTAAATATGCATTTAAAAGTCCAGTAAATCCTAAAGTCATTTTTAAATGGCCTATAATTTACAAAATAACACGAGTCTTTAATTAGTATATTTCTGGAACACTGTTCAGGTTATCTTTTGCAATTTCAGTAATCACAGAAAAATAAGACAACTAAATAAGCAATACAGACAATTAAATCGAAATGGTTATATGCATGTGTCTATATATTTAGATGTTTATGCTTAGAGAAAAGGTTAAACTCCAACCCCCAATACTTCAGAATTGGAAATCTACCATTCCTGGTTCACACATCTCTCCATATAGCTATTAAATGATGCTCTATAACTTCTTGATGTTAATGAAGGGGCACACCCGACAACAAGACCAGCACATGGGCAAAACCCCTGTCTGTATATTTTCTAATTGTGGTGCATGGTAGTGAGACAGAGGCACTCTGTATGTCTACTCGCTGTAGGTTCGGACTGGCAGAAACAAGCCTGGGCTTTAATATACTGCACTATGTATTATGAAGCTACTTGGATAAAGGGACTGATAAGAACATATGCTCTTTTCATTGTAAGATGGGAAAAAATTCTTTAAAAATAAGTAGAAGGAAACACAACAAGAAAGATTCAAAGCCTGGGTTTCCTAGCATTCAAATGACAGACAGGTCTTGAGTCTGAAGGGTTCCCCAACTTCTCCAAGTGTTTCGCTAGAAAGTTTCTTTCTCAGTGTTCTAAATTACAAGGAAATTTTAATTTAGTATATGGAGAGATGTCTTGATCTTGGTCTAAATGAGAAATGATAAGACCGATATTCCTTTAAAATACTATCTGCATTCACCACCTCACAGACGGTCTAAACATTTGCATTTGTATCCTCCAATAGTATACAATACTCTCCAGACATATTTTAGATGATACCTTAGCCTTAGGCATTTATATGAGGAAGCCTAACCCACAACATAAATGATTCCATTCAAAAAAACAAATGGAATCTTTTCAAGCAAGTACCAAAGTAATAAAAGAATCACGGTTGTGTTTTACACTTTTAAGCAAAGGATGTGCTAACTGAAAGCAGTCTGGGATTCTGAGCAATGGGTTCAATTTATAGATTTTCAAAAACATACCCCTATCAAATTTACAGAAAGCTGTTAACAAAACAGGACAAAACATATCCACTTTAGTTTGTCAAAGATAAAGGACATTAAAAAAAGCACATTTCTCATAAATAGTATTTATTTTGTTTGTCCAATTAGTAATATCATAAGAGTACAAGTGAACTTGATTTGTATATTTTAATTAAAGAAATATCACAAATTGATTTGTTATTTTTTTAATTGCACAGAGTTTAAACTACCTTGATAAATTCTACTTTCTTCCAGGGTAAATGTCTTTTCTGGAAATAAATATATAACTTGAATATATATTTGTTACTTTCTTTTTCTGATGCATGCCTCAAATAGGTTAATGAGCACAGTCCTTAAAATACATTTAAAGTGGACCAAATCAAGATTCCCATAGTATCGATTTTCCCTTGATGTAATTTAAAATGTGTAAACTGCCACTCAAACTAGAAGTACACCTGACATTTAATCATTTGGCAATCTTTTAGATAACAGCTGAATTAATTAATGCACTGTTGTTTGAACCGACGCATCTCATAACAGTATATATGTAACAAATTTTGTATGATACAAAACTTTACAGCAAGCTATTTGAATGTTTATTAAAAAATTCTCAAAATGACATGGAAACATGTTTACTGTATAAATAAAAGCACTTATACATCGAGTGTTCATTACTCAATAATTTATAATATCATAATGTGGCTTCTTTTTCCTACAACAGCTTCAGATTCTGTACATTCAATGGTTCAGTAAATACTCTTTCAGGTTATCAAATATGTGGTCATGAAACAAATATTCAGAGGACAATGTGTGTGGAGCATTCATCAGCCAAGTCTTATAAAACTGACAAAATGGATTTGATAGCAAACTATAGAGTAATCAATATCAAAATGACTAGACATCACTTCTTTTCCAGGATCTTTTCAAGTAAAATCTGTTTGTAAGATTTCTGTATTTATAAAAGAGGTTTGCCCGTTCTAACAAAAAAAAATGGTGTTTTCTTTAAAAATATTCAATTTGGTCAACAGCTAAACTAAAATTATATCTATTTGCATTTTTCTTCAACTAGATATATGTTCAGTTAAAATATATGAAACTTCAGTGGTCTATCAGATCTTCATTAATAAAGACAGGGTGTTTTCCACATTAGAAACTCAATTAACTCTAACATCTTATATCAGAGAACTTAGTGCAAAGTACCTGGTGAGTACTTGAAATCACTATAGAAAATTTCACCAGAAATGCTAATAGAGTCCACAAAGGAAAAAAAAATCAAAACACTTCTTGGTACACAACACACACACACACACACACACACACACACACACACACACACATGTTATCGATCCAACAGAGAACTTCTGAACAGTAGCAGATTACATGATGATTCTTTTTTAATTTTATGAACTGTTGCCATTAGCTAGCAGCAGCACCTGGGTTTAAAGAACAAAAAAGAACAAACAGGAGTGAAAGCTGACACTTCACTAAAATGTGTCATTCTCCAAAACTGCTTCACTTAGAGAAAGATGACATTTTAGCTTATCTACACCATCACTAACAAAAGAGAAAGGTATCTTCATTTTAAAACTTTTAGGTGGGCACAGGTGTGCAAGCCTTGAATCTCTGCACCAATTGGTGGGGGGGAGGCAGGAGGACCATGAGTTTGTGTGCTGCTGGGCTATGTAGTCAAAATCTCGTCTCACAAAACAAAGCTAAACAAAAACAGAGATTTTTTTAAAAGGAAAAAAATAGGAAAATAATAAAATATATTGTAAAAAAATAAACAATGAAATAAAAAAGGTAAAACAATACCTACTACCATAGGCGGACAGACCCAAATTTGGATAAAGTTTTAGGAACTAAAATTTTCTTATTCATGAGCCAAGAACAGGAGGTTATGTTCTCTGATGGTGTAATCAAAAGCCAAAGACAGCAAAAAGGGCAGATGTCCCCTATGACTGACTCATTCCCAGAAACACCCACAGGCATGAACAAAATCAGAAGTATAACTTGTAGCCTTTACATAATACAAAAGTTTTATCTAGACTTTTGTTATTTGGCTTTGTAGACAATCTGTCATGTGACTACATTCTTATACACTACTATTGTTAAAAACCAAGGCTCAGATGTGCGGATGTCAATTAGCTACATATCATTAGCAACATTTCAAGACAGTGTCCATATATCTGCAATATCGTAATTTTTCCAAAAATAATGTATCCCAAATAAAAAAGTTATTGCATTGAACTGTGCTTTAAGGTTAAATAACAGAAATGGCGATAGGGACTTAAACAGGAAGGGATGGAAAAAGTTCTTCGAACTTTTAATTTTAGGTAGTCCAGTCTGTTTCAGCAACGCAGAAGGATTCTTCAGCATTTCTTCACCTTTTGAATACTAGGCTTTCAAATTGTCATAGTGCCCTGCAGAAACTAAGACATGAGGAGCGTTATTACATGGCAACAACAAATGGTTTTTATTTGTTTAAATTAACTATATTCCATGAGAACTTTTACTATAAGAAAAAGGAACCGTTTAAGACTTATAATTCAAACACGTATGTATCAACAAAGCATTGTCTACCCCATACCTTCTAGTAAATATAACAAATCCAAGACAAAACCTCTAAAGCACCAAAGCACATATGAAAACCATTAGCTTCAATCTAGAAACAACTGGAATTGGGTACACGGAGAGTGTATTTGAACTGAAAAAGTAGCAGCTTCATATTTTGTCACTGAAAATATTAGGAATCTCTCTCTTAGGAAAAGATAATCATAAGTTAGTGTGTACCATTAAAATATTGGAGAAATCAACTACTAAACACAAGTCATGCAATTTTCCAGTATACCAATATTAACCTTATATTAATTAGTATTACTGAAAAACGTAGAAAATAATGTAGCCACCCAATATGTTATTTTCAGTGTTTGTGCTTTGGATCAGTTAATGTATTTCAACTTTTATTGCATTTACATATTTGCCAATTAATTTAGTGTGGCGGGGGCGCATGCGCACATGCCCATGCATACATGTTCAAGACCTTATGTCATAAAGCATATGTCGAACTCAAAGGATAACTTTCAGGAGAATGTTTTCTCTTTCTACCACATGGGTCCTGGCACTAGAACTCGGGTTATCTGATTGGTGACAAATGCTAAGCTACCTTGCTGGTCCCATCACTTAATTTTTTCAATAACCAACAACAAAGTACAAATGTTACAGTGAATTCAGAATACTTACATCCTCATACATGAAGTTCACAATCCCTTGTTGCAAGTGATCTCTTCGTCTAAAGAAATCTTTACACACAAATATTATGTTTTAGAATTATAATTGGAAATCCATTAATTCCCAATACTGAATGTCTCCTGGTACTAGGTCTGACTGTATCTTAAGTGTCTTAACATTCTAAGAAATTTAAATATGAAAAATCTTCTAAAACTCTGAGCTTTCAATGCTTCTCTATCAACATTCATATTTTAAATACTTAAGACTATTTAGATATCATAGTGAATAAAGAAAACACTTATAATTTGCTGAAAGAAACAAAGACACTATTCAAGAAAAATGGCCACATAAATTGAATCCACTTTTAAATGCTGAATACCTGTCAGGGCACGAAGCTTCACACAGCAGGCAACATAGTCATCAAAGAAAATTCTGCCATTCTTGCTGTAGCGTTTAACAATAGCAGCTAATGTCTGAGGACTCAATCTATACCCTAAGGAAGAAGATTGACACGTTAAAACCTTCAACGTTAAACACCATAAAATACCAAAACACTGCTGTTAATAAAGTCATGAAATAGATTAACTTTCAAAATTCTTTCTGCACAAAATATATCCTATTTATTTTTGGCAGGACTGAGGATTGAATATAAGTATTTATACATGGGAAAGAGGCAAGGGCTCTACCATTGAACAAAAGCCTTCAAAAGTACAATTTAGAAATACATTAAATTAATATGAAAATGGTAAAGCAACAGACTCATTAATAATTCCACAAGTGTAAATAGCTGACAAAATTCTAACTTTGTAACAAAAGCAATTCTAAAGGAAGAAGAAAACTATCTTCTCTGGCATTTAAAATATATTTTTATGCCAGGCAATGGTAGCACATTCCTTTAATTCTAGCACTAGGGAGGCAGAGGCAGGCAGATATCTGAGTTCTGAGTTTGAGGCCAGCCTGGTCTACAGAAGGGAGTTCCAGGACAGCCAGGGCTACACAGAGAAACCCTGTCTTGAAAAGCCAAATATATATATATATAATTTTGAAATTACTCCTGGGGGTATTTGGTAGGGGTTTTAACATTTTGATATTGCAGTTTTTAAAGAGTACCAAAGGAAGGATCATTATTAATCTTGGTTATCTTTCAAATGCTATATTTCTGTCTGTTTTTTTTCTAAAGAATATCTGAAAATCAACCTGCTTAAAAGTGGTAGAAAATGTTATTTCTTCTTTAAGTTTTTCTATTCCTCATGCATATTTATTACTTCATTAGTTCCTTCTTCAAGCCCCATTGTTACTAACACTGCTGAGTGTGTACCCCGTCTATGTACAGTTTCTAATCATGCACTTCCCATCTTAAGTGCTTTGAGTCAGTTTTAAGTTCTACCTATGACTGCTTGATTGTTTTCATTTGAAAATATTTCATCTGAAAAACGAGATGTTTAAAAAGAATGAATATAAAATAATAGAAGCAGAACTTTGATTCTATTTGCTACACTCCAAGCATGATCCTAATTATTTAATGAGACGTGTACCTATAACTCAGGAGAATGATGCATTATGGTCTACATATTAATGAATCAGTAGATTTAGAAAAAAAATGATGCCAATCCATCCAAAGATAAAAATCAGTACCAGAAGGAAAAACTCCACCTATAGTTATAATAACCCATATATAATATATATATAATATATATAATAACCCATAGGGCTAGGGGCCAAGGCCAAGGCACTTGCCTAGTTTGATCCCCAACACTACAAAACAAAATGAATCATATATACATATATATATATGTATATATGATTCACATATGATTTCATATATATAGGATACATATATATGTGAGATCGTGTGTGTGTGTGTGTGTGTGTGTGTGTGTGTGTGTGTGTGTGTATCCCAGAAAACATACCATACCAAAACAGACAAACTAACACAACTATGTGAAAGTGCATTTAAGCATCCTTCTAGTGAGTTGTGATCTACATGTGGTATGAATATAATTCCTAAAACTTTCCCATGACTTGAATGACTTTAAAGCTATCTGAAGGAGTTAAGTTTGAATGCTACTGAGTAACTTAAACCTTTGATTACAGTTTCAGGGGCACACACGACACAGCAATTGTCTGCATCTGAGAGACAACTTGGCAGGAGTCAGCCCTCTCCTTCTACCTTGTGGGAATCAAATTCAGGCCACCCAGCTTGACCCACTTGACCCACCTTCTTGCAGGTCCCACCCAGCACAATCTTTTCTTCCTCTCTGAGGCTTGTCTGAACCCTTTCAACTTTTTCACTTTTTGAAAAAAAATAAACCACTATTTTTTAAAATTACACTGCTAAAAGTCAAGTTAAATCAATTATTATTATGTATCGAGAGTTAGACATGTGTATATGGCCAGGATTTTCCCTAGATATGAAAATAAAATGTCTACTTATACAACTAATTTGAAAAAAATCACTAGTTTGAGCTTTTTGACACATAATTTAAGCCTATGTGCCTTGAGCTCACATTTTAATTTTCAAACAGGTAATTTTCATGTATATACATTTTGTTTATAAATAACTATGCATAAAATTACAAGAGAAGAGAGACTCAAGAAAACTACTTAAAACTAGGCAAAACTATGTAAAGTATGGCTCACGCTTACAACTCACGAGACCGAGGCAGAAGGGTCTCAGTGAAGTTAAGGCGGGCCTAGGCTACACAGTAAGTTCCAGATCAGCCTGAGTTATAGAGTGAACAGAGTGAAAAATCTGTCTAAAAATAGAGAGAGAGAGAGAGAGAGAGAGAGAGAGAGAGAGAGAGAGAGAGAGAGAGAGAGAATAAAAGATGGGAAAGTTACCGGCTAGCAAATTAAGCATATTACCACTCTGCAGGAGAACCAAGAACCTTAGCCTATAAGAAGTACAATGAAAATAGTTACATCTTTTAAACTCATCTGAAATGCAACCTTCCCACTTTGAAGTTTTTCCATACCTGCCTTGTGTGTTCTATACTGTGTAAGAACAAAGATGGCAAACCAAACAAATTATTTTTTTCTGATTGAAAAGCTAGACTCCAGTATAGACACAGGTGATTGACTGAGATAAACCTTTCATGAATAATTAAATCGTCCACCAAGTTACAAAACAGTGGAATGCAAGTGGTGGGTGCTGACATTAGGGATGATAATTATACTCAGGGAATTCAGAATGAATGAATGATTGTCTTTGTAAGAAATCTCAGACAAATGTATGGACTGGAGACAGGGTTCAGTGGTACAATGATGGTCTCAAATATGCAAGACTGAAGATTCAGTCTTCAACACTACAACACACAAAGTGAAGAAATAACAATAATGATTGTGTTAGTGTCTTTGATCAGGATTTACTTACAACTGTGAGCCTAAATTAAGGGACACACTAACAGAAAACAGTTCTTTATTACTTAGCAAATTAAAACAATCAAGATTCATAATTTGTAAGCTGAAAAGATCACTGAGTGGTTAAGAACACTTTCTGCTCTTGCAAGAGGAACTAGGTTTGGTTACTAGCATGCACATGGTAGCTCACAACCTTGTGTAACTCCAGTTCCAGGGAATCTAACACTCTCTTCTGAGCTCCTAGAGCAACAGGCATATACAAGGTACACACACATACTTGCAGGCAAACATTCAAGCTCATAAAAAGTAATAAACAAATCTTTATAAATATAAAAAAAATCCATAACTTGGTCAATGAGTACAGATGATTCTCCTGGATTCTAAAGGATGTTAATAGTCTTACCCATTAGAGTGATGGCTTGACTCAGCTCATGATGTTCTACAGTACCACTTTGGTCTTGATCAATTGTCATGAAGTTCTGCTTCCAGGCACTAAGAGCTGCCCAAAGCTCCTTGAATTCGTTGAATCCCATTTTTCCTGTATAGTCTCTCTAACAGTTTTATTAACAAAAATAAGTTTTGGTAGCTGAGAGGATTTATCAGATCCTATACCCCAAATTACTAACCAAAAAGAATATAGTCTCGTGTAGTTAGCTAGCAAGACCCAGTCTAAGAATAGATTTCTATGTGAGAATGAAACTATGTAGACTTTAAACAGGATCTTACAAAATACAGTTAGTTCTAAAATTAACAACTGGTTTATCGTGAAGAAAGCAATAACTCTATATTTTAGTATTTTCTATTTTTATTCAAGGATACATCCAACATGGCAATCATAATTCTGCAGGTTTCCAGACTGAAGGCTGAAAAACATATTCAGTATTTAAATACTAGACTCTTCTCTGTTTTATCTATGTAACATTAGGATATTCTTCACTTTCAAAAAATATTTTAAAATTACAATGTAAAATCACTATAATCAATACATATTTATTGGCTGTTAAGCATTTAGAATAACAAAAAAAATATTTAAAAATGACTCTCTAAACTACTCACACTTACTGAATTCAGTAACCAGGTAAGCAGTTATGGAGTAGCCTAAAGTTACTGTGATGAACACATTACAGGCATTGGCTTTGCCAGGAGTCTGGCAGAAAGCCGATTTCAGTGTTCAAATCACCAGAGACAAAGAGAGGGAGGTTTACCTGGATATCTGCTATGTACTCAGAAGTCAGAAAATGTTCAGGACTTAGAGACCATGTGAGGGGGTAATGTAAGAGGACATAAGAAAGGCAAACAAGGGTCAAATCAGAAATTCCTACATGTTACACATTAGACCAACGAACATCCCTGAAGTGATAGAGCAGAAAAGAAAGTGTAACACTCCCTCGACTTGAACTCTAGTTTATAAGGAAAGACTCAAGGTGAAAAGAGATTGGGGGTAAAGGTGAACCATGTGACGGCTTAGTAAAGAATCTGCTGAGAAGGATGAGCCTCAGAACTGATGCAACATTTTCTTTTAAGAAAGGGGAGAAAGGAAGATGAACACAAGCAGTCTTAGGAGAGGAGTTCTGGAGGGAGTGGCATTCCTTGGAGACGCAGTCTCACAGCAAACTCCCTGGTCCTCTGGATCCTACTAACTTTCCCCCATTTTTCTACAATGATCCCTGAGCTGAACTACAGACAACTGAGAATGCAGAGAGCAGGAGGAGCAGTCTCCCCATGGGAAGAACACACCAGTTGGTTATCCAACACATATGGTCAGCCCTGAAAACATACACACAAGCAACATTATATAGACTGAGAAGGGTACATTTATGTATTTAAGAATATATATATATATATATATATATATATATATATATATATATATGTGTGTGTGTGTTACTGATATATATATGTAACACAATTAATGAAAAACAAAGGCCATGGATTTGAAAGTCAGAACAAGGATGGGGTACATGGGAAGGCTTGGAGGGAGAAAAGAGAAACTGAAACATATGTAATTATATTATAAATAAAAGGAATAACTAAAAATAAATGGGTTGCTAGAAATATTAACATTTCCATATTTATTTACAATGAAGTCACTAGAAAAAAGTTCAGTTTTCCCAAACTATTACAGTTACAGTTGGGCTGATTTATCTAAAATAGGAGTATGCTAGCAAAATTCAGGTAAGCTTACAAGATTCTTTTAGCTCCTTGATATTAAAAGAGTGAATAAATAATTTAGATTCATTTTATTTTATACTGCTTGCTTGATAACATTTTGAAATCCTTTAAATCAGTTCAATGAGATAAATTTCAAAATACCTAAAGAAAAATTGTAGAACCTTCTGCTAAGAACAAAAGCTGATGTTCTTTAGCTGATCTGGATGGTGTCAGTGCTGGGGTTGTTGGTTACAGTGTTCTAGGAACAGCACTCCACAGATCCTCTGTGAGTGTTCACTGGTACTGAAGTGTGGGTGTATTTCTTTGTCACTGTTGTACAAAATACCCAAAGAATGGAACATGTGGTGGCTGCTTACATTTTGTCTACAGTCAGAAGCAAAGAGAAATGAATGCTTTCTCCTTTTCTCCTTTTTGTTCTGACTCTGGACCTGAGGTGGTATCATACACACTCAGGGTGAGTCTTCCTATAAATGCCCTGATAAACTCATGGGGTGATGTGTGTCCTAGGTGACCCCAAATCCAGTCACATTTGTGATGAAGACTAACCATTACAGTGGGTTACATGATTTACTACAAATGTATCAAATGTATAACAGTTCTAATTTTACAAATAAAGAAATTTGAGCCAAGACAAATGGTTTTCTAAGTTCATAAAGGTAGTGGGTAGGACCATCAATACTGGAGCCTAATGTTCCTCCATAAAAAAAAAACTACATGAAAAAAATCTGTAGTATGCCATTTTTTTTCAATTTAACTTAGTTCACATTTAGAAAGTGGGATAGTCTAACCAGATTAAAGCAAAAATTAAAAATTAAATCAACAAATAAGCGTATCTTTGAGCTGAGGATAGGACTAGGTATTTACAGATTAAATGTTTTTATAGAGTGGAAAGACAGACTCTTACAGATTTTACTTCTTCCTCACAACCCACTGCAATGGACAGATTTTGCTTGTTTGTTTGTTTGTTTGTTTGTTTGTTTGTTTGTTTGTTTGTTTGTGAAAGACTTAAACCTCTAGAGGAAAAGAGAAAAACAATAAATATATATTGCAAGTTAGAAAGTCAAGAGATGAGGCTATTTAATGTAGATGCATAAAGAGAAACGCTGAGAAACAACCTAGTTACCTTGGGAAAGGTGCAAAATGTCTAAGAATTGGCAACCTCTGAACATGTGTGAAGGTAGACCTAAAAGCAGAACTGAGTGAAGGGATGGCATTTTAAGAGCATGTGAAGACCCAGTCCCTCTCTACCTCTATTTAGTTGGATGGCTGTCACACCTACTCTCTCACCCAGCAGGAGTTTCGCTTTCTGGGGATGTTTCTGGACTGTAGGGCACTAGGCACAATGGGATGAATTATACTGAAAACAAGCCAATTATCTACAAGTCTGCACAGACCAGAGAACTCTGAAACAACCACAGAAAAGGCAGTCCAAAGAAAACAAAGGAAGTCTCTCACAACAGTGACCCCTGAGTCCCACAGTGAAACTGCCCAGCTTCACCTTCCAATGAAGCCCCACAGTCAACCAGACTCAGCATCAGCATGAGATATGAGCAACAAAGCGTCATCAGACACCCAAGAAATGATAAGGAAGATAACCAAATGAGCTAGAAGAATAAAAATATTGTTGAGGGAGGAATGGCTATGCATTGGCATATCAATAGTTTCCGAGAGATAATGGAAAGCATAACATTTGTGAAGAAGAACAGAGGCTCTTAGCTCTTACAAAACATACCACCCGAAATGAAAGACACAGAAGGTTTATAAAAGAAAGCTGAGGACATTCCAGAATGAGGAGAACAGACGACTCAGCCCCAGGAAACACAACTGAAGAAAATTTCCCAGAACAAAAAAGTACAAGCAATTCCAGACTGAACACACCCACACAGTTCCCCATGCAAGACCACAAGGCACTACACTGTGAAATGTCAGGGCAGCAGGGGCCTGTGAGGGACAGAATGATCCCTGAGCTTCCAGAGAGGAAAAACAAATCTCACATAGGTGAGAAAGAGACAGAGATGATGACAGAGGAGACCAGAAGTCCTTCTGAAAATGTGTGTGAAAGCAGCAACAAGAAGAACAATGGCGGCGATGTCAGGCAGGAGCATTTAAAGCCCCCAGACCTTTCCCGCCTCTGTCTAGGTGGATGCTACCTATTGCTCGACAAAGAAATTCTTTTTGAATTATATGTGGAAACGGGTTGTAACGGAGAATGCCACACCTTGACAAGCAGCCATTCAAACGATTGAGACAAAATGAAAGCCTTTTCAGACACATAAACTCTCAAAAATTGATGGTAAGCCATGCACTTTCTCATTAGAAGCTACTTAGTGAGATATCTTCATGGAAAAACAGATTGAGCTTGAAAATATTAGACAACAGAGATAGAATAAAAACAAGAGATGCGACTCCAGAGTGGGAAAGAGTTGCAGAATGGTGGCGAGAGGCTGAGACCACCCATAAAACGCAGAACTTACAAGGAGGCCCTGGGACATCCAGAGGGATGCAATACCTAGCTGTCAGGTTTAAATCGAACACAATTTCCCAAACTCCAAAAGGCAGTGCATATGTCCAGAAATGGCAGTCTTGGCTTAGCTCAAACTGGACTATAGAAGGATTTCTGGTCGTTAGATAAAAAGCAGCGTGTCTCAGGAAATTTTAAAACAGGTTACCATCTGCCAAAAGGAGTTATTTCCCTTGTCTCTGGCAGCAGGGACATATGGTTCTCCAAGGACATGTTCCTGTGGTTGCCTATCAAAGTGCATGCGAGCCTCCAGGCACCTACAGGCCTATTCACAAGTACCTGTTACACCTTCCTAGGGCCCCACACTAGCATTCTGGCCCTTCTCACCTCCCCAGGCTTCCCTCCTCCCAGATACCCATATGTTCTCTACATAAGGACAAAATGTTTCCTCCTCCCCACCCCATTCTGATATCTCCACTACCATCCCCCAGCCCCTCAACCCCCTACCTCCACCCCACCATTCTGTACCATTCCCTCTCTTTCTATTCCTTGCTATTCTTCCTTCTCTTGCAGACAGCCCAGGGCCATATCCAGTGTCTTTCTTTTTCTCTCTGCTCTGGACTCTTCCAGATGCCTCTGGATATTTTCGCTCTCTTATCCACAATAAAAAATTTCCCCTCGCAGGGTGGTGATGGCACACACCTTTAATCCCAGCACTCAGGAGGCAGAGCCAGGCGGATCTCTGTGAGTTCGAGGCCAGCCTGGTCTACAGAGCGAGATCGAGGACAGGCACCAAATCTACATAAAGAAACCCTGTCTTGAAAAAACAAAACAAAACACACAAAAAAACACAAGAAACAAACAAACAAACAAACAAAACCCACATCTTCCCCTAATGGAGCAACCATTTCAGCAGTTTCTTTACTGGACCCCCACCATACACTAGACACTGTGAATTTTGGGAAAAACAAAAAGCTACACACACACACACACACACACACACACACAAAAAGTAATCATACACTGTCATAAGACACAACTATAAGCAATATGTAGACAGTAGAGATAGGTAAATGCTGATGACGGTTCCCAAATTATAATCCATCAGCAGGACAAAGGGTGGAAATTTTTCACATGGAGGGGTGGAGTGGTTTTACGGTTGGAAGACAGTTAAATACTCATTTTTTCATAGCAGGACATCAACTGATAATCACAAAGCTGCAACTACATAGTAGTAAAATTATGTCACTTTGAGGTCTGGAAGCAAATTTTGAGAATAGTCACTTACAACCAATGAACTCCTGAGTAGTTAATACTGAAAGCCAGTAGTGCAAATGAACAGTTGTTTTCATGATACCTCGTACAGAACTATCTGATTCCTCAGACTTGGCATATCTACATATAGTTTATAATATTTTTTAATATTTTCAGTGTGTGACTAAAATGCTGGAAATGAATTCCCTATTCTAATCCCCTGTGCCACAAGAAAGGGAAAACAAAACAACACATGGTCTCACGAGCATAAGTCCCGCTAATTCCAGACTGTGTCAAGCATCTCTGAAGTTCTTCTGCATCCACCTCACCATCCTGCAAAAAAATCAAATAAAATGGACATGGGTTTTAACGCACAATGGTACTAAACGACATTAAAAGCTTAACTGTGTGCTGCTCTAGGGCAACCCAGAAACACCAATTTTCAAAATGGTATAAACCACAAAATTTACAAGGTAAATATTGCCAGCCAAGGCACACCACAGACCATGTAACCCAATGAACTGATTCCCTGGTCTGAGATGCAGGACAATGCCCTTGACTTCTCGTGGTCAAAACAATGCAAAATGCTCTGTCACTTCATTCATGGTCATCTTTGTCATGCTTCCTGGGAGCATCTAAGGGCTCCTTTCACATCTGCATCACTGTACTTGGAGGGAGTTTGCCAAATTACAAACTTCATAATTATCCTTAAAACTACGGTTTAAGAAAATTTAGTAAATTTTTAAGAGTGAGGCTGGCTTAGAAAAAATATTTCTTCAATTACATGGACATCAGACGGGCCTTTCTGTCACATTCTACTCAGGTAAACATTACCAATAATTGTCTATCCTGAGGAAACCGTTTCAAGCCAATATTGTATTTCAAGAAACATAAATTATGAACAGTTGCTTGATGTATTGTAAGCAGTAAAAGCTGAGGGGGTCCCTGCAGGTGTTATGCAGAGAAGCAAAACACATGAAAAGATAAGAATAAAAACATGGTGCAGATTAACTTTGTCAGCCTGGATCAGACTTTGGGGAGTCTAATAAAGGGCTGTTTAGTCCCAGTGTATTGAAGCCCAGTACAATTTGGAAAAATTCCTAGTGTAATACAATCCCCATTGCACAAGGAAGAGTAATTACATGAAAACTCAACTCAGGGTACCTGTCATTTCTTCCAAGAAGATGGGTTCTAGAGAACGGCTACCTGTACCAGCTTAAGGGCCTAAGGGTCTGGCCTGGCCTTGGTCACTTGAGCTAGGAGCCACCTCTGGCTCTGTCTGTGGGAGCTTGGGGGAGCCTCTAGCTATAAGAGTCATTTAGATCACTAGCCACCTCCAGTCTTGGTTGTAAGAGCTTGATATGGCCTGGCCCCACAGGCTGTTAGTCACTCCCAGTTCTCCGCTTTCTACATGGAAGAACGTGTTTTTCATCTTTCCCACTGGAAAGACAATTCTGTGCGCATAACATTCCTGGTTTCTCTGGAGATCTGTGGACTCAAGGACCTTCCTGCTTTGCTCCCAACAAAAACCCACTATCCCCAAATCTGACAGCTCTGCAGCCAGGCCACTGCCATGAAAGTTCAAACCACACACCAGGTGTGGTCAACTACTGCACAGTAAAGGATTAGAAAACAGCTTTTTCCCCCTTGTTTTGATTTTTAAAAACTGTCCTCTCACACACTGACGATAACAATTATACTTGTTTTTCTCTTTAACTCTTCAGTGGGAAAGTACTGTTCCAGTTGAGAATAAAATTAATAAGAATTTCTAAGTCTTGGCAGTTTCTGCCCACTTACAAATCAATGCAATATTCAGGCAGCACAATGATACCCAGAATTCAATGAACAGACAACATAAAATCAAAACTCTCAAGAAAAAACATGTGAATGTATAGAAAATTTCCACCAGTGTAATTAAAATTACAAGAAATAAATCCTGTGCAGTCTGATGTTTTCTGTCCCAGTACCACCCTCTTTTGCAACACTCACAAACAAGTCCACCTACCCCCACATACTAGGGTTATTGTTATTATTCCTATATTTTTATGCTTCTAAACATAGTAGACAACTTTGTAGCGTTATGGAGCTACTTTAGTGGCAAAACTAGCTGAAAAAGAAACCTAGAAGAAAGTATTGTGAATTTCAGTTAAAGAACATAAAAAGTATTTCCGGATCTTATCTGTTCTGAGGGAATGATAAGTAAGAAACATGTCTGATGAAATAAACCTGAACTTGGTGCACCACCCATGACACTTGCACTTTCTTCACACACGGCTTTGCATAGATACAGTGTGTATCAAAAGGCGTTTGTGTTTTATAATTAGAAACATGCACCACCCTGCCTATGGAAAGCACCTACCGCTTCACCCATTGAAAAATGAAAGGCTATGGAACATAGAAACCTGTCTGGAACTTCCTCAACACTTTTGACATTGTATTTGTTTTCATTTTTATTTTGTTCTGAGACGAGGATCTTCTTATGCTGCCCAGGCTAGACTCCAATTCCCAGGCACAGTGGTCCACCTATGTCAGCCCCCTGGCAGCTGGGACTGTAAGCAATCTACTGCACCCTGATGATTGCATGCAGATTCTTCATCTTAAGAAGCTTTTGGAGAGATAGAAGAAAAGTCATTTGCGTACATAATCCTTTCTTTCAAGTTACATTATTCCAACCAATTATCTCCTAAAAACAGGCAAATTTAACCATGACAAATTAATTGGTCTACATTTTACTGTTTTACAAAAGTGAAGTCTCCGGACAGGTTGAACAGGCTTTGTACATTTAAGCAGAGTTGATATGAAAGTGTGGTAATTGAGATCTGTGTGCAAGCAGGGGTCAGAGCCTGTCTTAAAGGTGAGAAAAATGAACTTTTGCTCATCACACCATTCTTAAGTTACTTTTAAAAAAATGAAGGATTTATTTGATTACTAGTTTTTAAAATTACATTAAGTTGTGCATCCAAGATAAAAATCTCTCATATCTTAACCCAGCCTTACCCTAGTGACTTAACAATATACTAACAATTAACGGTTACACCAGGAGTTACATAAGCGCACCTTCTATGGCAACTAAGAAGAGTGATAAAGAGAGAAAGGGTGTATTTAATTCTCTTACTAAATATACTTGAAGTCTATGATACTTCACTGTATACTTGTTATGGTTTCAAAGTATATGAAGTGGATATACATACACTATATATATATGTATGTATGTATGTATGTATTTCCAACTCTAAATCAGACTTTAGTACACTATGTAGAACTAATAGTTTCATGTCATTGTGATACAATGTCATGATGGCTTGAATATAGAAAGAGGGATAGGGTACCAGACTCATGAAAGGAACCAAAATAACCCCCACAAAAATACACTGCTAAGGATATCCTCTCTGAGACACGACTCCTGCAGAGAAAGGTCTAAGCTGTGACCTATGTACACCTCATTTGAGATGGGATTTTCAGCATTACCACGGGCATATCCCTGAACTAGCTGAGAGCTGACCCAAGACATAATCCAGGTGATGACATCACAAAACTATGAGGAAAAGAAGGGTGATTTGGGGAGGGGGAATAAGGGATGTGAAAGGAAGTGGAAAGCGAGAGGGAAAAAGACAAACTTCGACTGAAACAAATTTGAAAGTCAAAATTTCAAACTAGATGCAAAAATTATGGGTTCAAAAAGATAGCCACCAAAAATAAATAGTTTTCAAAAAATACATATTAGATAAAAACGACTTTCGCCGGGCGTTGGTGGCACACACCTTTAATCACAGCACTCGGGAGGCAGAGGCAGGTGGATCTCTGTGAGTTCGAGGCCAGCCTGGGCTACCAAGTGAGTTCCAGGAAAGGCGCAAAGCTACACAGAGAAACCCTGTCTCGAAAAAACAAACAACAACAAAAAAAAAAAACAAAAAAAAAACCGACTTTCATGAAACAATCAATAAAATAACTGTTATGCAAATGTATAGAGACATGAACAATAACTCTTAAGTACACTCATTCATTTAACACACACTCACCAAGCGGCCCACTGCATGTGACTCCCTTTCAACACATCAGGTATCAAACAGTGCACAAAACAAATTCCTTGTGTTTACAGTGTTTGCACTTCAGTGGTAGAAGACAAAACTATACAGCAAAGACTACATCAAGTGACAATAAAGGGAAACACAGCATAGGTGATGTAGAAATGAGAGGCATGGGTACTTTGTGAGGGTGAAGAGTGATGCTATTTCAGATGAATAGCGAAGGAAAGCCTCATTGATGAGACAGAATTGGATAGGGAGGCCCAGCTATGCAGGCCCCTGGGTGAAGAGCACTCTCTCTAGACCTCAGCTGCCATGACAGAATGTAACACGAATCTTAAAAGGCCTTATTAATATAAAAAATTTAAAAAAAATCCAGAGCCAGATAGTGGGGTGAAAGCTGAAAGATCAGAGAAACAGGACAAGCCAGCCACCTTCTTACCTCTACGAAATCCTCAGCCTCAAGAGAGAGACTTTCTGTTTACTCACATCTTAAATACCTTTCTGTGCTGGGATTAAAAGCATGTGCCACCAGGCCTGGCTCTGTTCCCAGTGTGCCCTTGAACTCACAGAGATCCGGATGGATCTCTTCCTCTTGAATGCTAGGATTAAAGGTGTGTGCCACCACTGCCTGACCTCTATGTCTAATTTAGTGGCTGGCTTTGTCCTCTGATCCCCAAGCAAGCTTTACTGGGGTACACAATATATCACCACAACAGAAGCTCTGGCCAGAGCTTCCAAAGAGCCCTTGAAATGTAGCTAGCATGATTTCAAATGTTCAGTATATGTAAGGCCTCTGCTAGATTCAAAGACTCAAAGCAAAATAAAAGTAAAACATTGTACCAGGTCTTATGTTGATGACATGCTGCTGTGAAGAACAGCATTATAAAAAAGACTTAAGCTAGAGGCAAGTGTAGCTCTCTGAGTTCAAGGCCATCAGGGATACATGGCAAGACCCTGTCTAAAAAAAAAAAGTGAATTTAAAAAATAAAAAAAGGTCAATAAGGGATCATTGCTTCATAAAGGAAACCTAGGGCTGGGTACAAGATTATGTGGCAACTTACCTGTGCCATCAACCTGCATTTTTCATGTTCTCCACCCACAGGTCTTTATCTTAAGTACATTGTTCCCAAGACAAAGATGGCTGCTGTAACTTCAACCCTCAAGTGCCCTTTCTAGGCAGGAAGAATAATGAGCAAAAAAACAAAAAAAAAAAAAGCCAAGACTGTCTTCTAACAAGGCCTTTAAAATTATTATGGTTTAATTTTGTATTTTGTAATGGTGTGTGGAACATGCATGGATGTCAAAGGACAACTTTTGGAAGAAATTATTACTATTTCTGTGATGAAACAACATGACAAGAGCAACCTGGGGAAAAAACCGTTTATTTGGCTTACTGATGTATATTTTGCTTGTGTTCTGACAAATAAAGCTTGCCTGGAGATGAGAGGGCAGAGCTAGCCACTAGTTAACCATAGAGGCCAGGCAGTGGTGGCACACACCTTTAATCCCAGCACTTGGGAGGTCAAGCCTTTGAACCCAGCACTTGGGAGAATCAAGCCTTTGAACCCAGCACTTGGGAGAGTCAAGCCTTTGAACCCAGCACTTGGGAGGATCAAGCCTTTGGACCCAGCACTTGGGGGGATCAAGCCTTTGATCCCAGCACATGGGAGGTGGAGACAGAAATATAAAGTGGGTGGAAACAGGATCTCAATTCATTCAGTCTGAGGATTCAGAGAGACAGGATACCCTACTCGGTCTGAGATTTTGTAGAGGTAAGAAGTTTCTGGTGGCTGGTTGCTCTGCTTCTCTGATCTTTTGCTTTCACCCTCAATATCTGACTCTGGATTTTTATTGTTAAGACTAATTAGGCTTGTGCTTCAGCCTACACGTCCATTTCACTGTCCATTATCGAAGGAAGTCAGGACAGGAACTCTAACAGGGCAGGAGCCTGGAAGTAGGAGCTGATGCAGAGGTCATGGGGGAGTGCTGCTTACTGACTTGCTTTTTAATGGCTTATTCAACCTGTTGTCTTATAAAACCCAACAACACCAGCCCAAGGATGGCACCACCTACCACAGGCTGGGCCTTCCCATATCAATGACTAATTAAGAAAATGCCCTCCAACTGGATCTTATGGAGGCATTTGAAGTTCCCTTCTATCAGATAACTCCAGGTTGTGTCAAGTTGACATACAACTAGCCAGCACAACCATCTTTACCATACGCTGAATCCAAGAATTAGCCTTTAGATTCCTTGCTCTTTTATTTCAAATGTCTATTTTTTTAAATAGAAGAACCATACTACTGTAGTTATGTAGTCCTTTGCCACAACACAGTTTCAGTCAAGAATGGACCACATGCAAGGCAGAGGTCCCGAAGATCACAATGGAATTGGAAAATTCTTGTCACCTAGTATGTACTTGGGGTGAATGTCTACCAGAGGTGAATTGCTAATGCTTTGGTCCCCAGGCAGATGGAAATAGAGAAGGTGGGACCTATGGTAAGGTCCTTGGTCACTGTGGCATTCACTCAAAGGTGACTGTGGGCATCTGGTCTCATCCTCTGCTCTTTCTGCTACCTAATATTCCAAAGCACAATACTATTGTCAAGTAAGGCATGACTGTGACTTTATAATTTTTAAGATCCACTTATATATACAAAATATATTATTATAGTATGTTTCATTTTGTAGTATGCATTCCCAATGGAACAGTCTCCCAGGAAACTTTTGATGCATTTTTGACAAGGGCCAAAAGAAGATAATAGGAAGAATAAAAGTTTGGGAATTTGATTCAAGTGATACTTGGAAGAAACATATTATCTTTTTAATATTTTGCATCTCAGTTTAGAGAGAGACATATTCCTTTGTTCTCACATATTCACTGCATCCACATCCCACACGGCATCCACAGCACACGGCAGAACTGTTCTGACAACTCACCATACAAACTGTTGTGACAAATCACCGTACAAAATAAGGTAGGGAATTTCTTTATGGCAATCTAAAGGCAGGGCAAGACTGGGTTTCTATGATCTGCCCGACATCTATTTTTTTCTACTTGAAATTCTAACTTCTATGTCTGACTAGGGCTTGGATTTATTTATGAGCCAGAAAACGTGGATGGAAACACAGGCATGTGAGTTAATAATCATAGGAACAATATTTCAGTGTTGGCATCAATTCCATTAAATGTAAATACATGTATCTCACTTAAAACATAAGTATGTCAAAAGATGTGATAAGAAATCAGTCCCACCGTCATGCATTTATTCAAATTGAGAAATTGCATGTGTTCTCACAGATGAAGTTATATCATTTTTAGTAATATATGGTTTAA
>CABHPQ010172505.1:6425-28417 GCA_902168405.1 Peromyscus aztecus
GGATTTTACTAGATAGTTCAAAATGGTTTCCAACTTTTGACCCCTCGTTGCCACCTCAGGAGTCTGCTTCTGTTTTTATCCACCCAGGTGTAATCTGTTACAAAATCTCAGTCCAGGTTTTTCATCCTGAAAAAAGTTTTAAGTTTAGTAATGCCTTTCTTACCCAGTCCTCTCTAAATCGAGTACAACATAAAGGAAAATATTAAAAAACAAGTCTCAGAGAATGACTTTTCTTCTTCTGGTCTCTTGGTCCATTTCTAAGTAACTTCAGCCTGTTAACAGTGCTACATTGCTACATTATGTTCTTTTATTTTAGACAAAGGCTAAAATAAAACGGAATAAGAATATCATTTCAGGGGGCTAGATCGATGGCTCACAAGTTAAGAGCACTTGCTGCTTTTGCAGAGGACTGCTTACAACCTTCTGTTATTTCAGTTACAGGGGATTTGATGGCCTCTTCTAGCCTCTGCAGCTACAGGCATGCAGACTATGCATATAAAAATGTGTGGGCAAATACTCATGATTCTTAAAAGAATACAGAAAATAACAAAACAAAACTCCCTTTAACACCAGCACTAGGAAGGCAGAGGCAAATAGATGTCTGTGAGTTCAAGGCCAGCCTGGTTTACAGAGTGAGTTCCAGCATAGCCAGAGTTACATAGTATGACCCTTTCTAACAGTAATAATAATGAAAAAGCTAATTTCAGTATCAGTCTCTAATTTGATTTTTGGACAAAGAAACAATTTTAATTGTTTTATAGTTTCAGCAAAAAATGTAGAAATGTTAGCAAATGTAGAAAAGTAACTTCTAACAAATTGGTTCAGTCTATTTTTATTTAAAGATAACTAGAAATCTATGAGAATGGTAGTATCCAATCATGTATCATCAAAGACAATGTTTTTATAATGTGGAAATCTTCATTTTTTTTTGTTTTTGGTTTCTCAAGACAGGGTTTTTCTGTATAACCCCGTATGTCTTAGAACTTGCTCTGTAGACCAGGCTGGCCTTGAACTCAGAGATCCACCTGTGTGGCCTGAGTGCTGGGATTCAAGACTTGTACCACCAAATCTTCATATTTTTATAGACAAAAGATCTCATTGTTTAAAAATATTTAAAATTACATTTATTTACTTGTGTGTAGGGGCTTGAGTGTGAAGCTCAGAGGGAAACTTATGGGAGTAGGTTTCCTTCTTCCACCAGGTGGGTTCCTGGGATTGAACTCAGGCTTCTGGCCTGTTAGCAAGCACCTTTACCCACTGAGCCATCTCACTGGCTCTCATTGTCTTTGTTTTTTAAAGACTGGAAACTGAGGTACTGAGAGGTCAAAGAACATTACCAACTAGCATGGGAATGAACGGAGTACCCTACTTTATTTCTCCATGAATATTCTTTATCCCAAGAACATGTCTATAGTTTTATACTGACATTTGGGACTTGGATCCTTTATTATAGAAGAATTAAAAGAAAGTAATAAATGTATTTATGAGGAAATTTTTAATCACATATATTTCTTTATTTGTGTGTGTGTGTGTGTGTGTGTGTGTGTGTGTGTGTGTGTGTGTATGAACTCATGTCATGGCACAGGTGTGCAAGTTAAAGGACAACTTCTGAGAATGGTTCTCTCCTTCTACCATGTGGTCCCTGGAGATCATAGTCATGTCATTAGGCTTGGTGGCAAGGATCTTTACCAGCTAATCCATTTTGCTGGCCTAGACCAGAAATAAAGCTTCTGTCATTCATTTACTTTAATGTCATTGGATTATGAAGCCCTTCCCTGGGGGATGAGGTTCTTGTTTCTAGCAACAGGAAGGAAAAGTATTAGGTTTTCCTGGTTTTTATCTCACTCAATGGCTCCTTCCTACACCTTTTCCTTGCTAGACTCCAGGAAAAGAAATTAATAGACTTGACATTTTGTGACATTTAACCAGGCCCAGACTCTGCTTGAGACCAACTGGATAATTTACAAGGTAAAAAGTTAGATGAAAAGGAGGTTTCAGTGCCCTCATCAGCCAAGAGACTTCTCAAGATCTCCATATGAATGATGCTGTTGATAGTCTGGGAAAACATCCAAAATAGGGTGGTTTAGATTGCTTTGAAAGAAGTGAGATTCTTTGGTAAGCTTTCTTAATACCCACTTCCGGGAGACCTTTTCTTTAATAATTGTGTGTTAAGTCTTTCAGGTTTCCCGGTTATTTCCTATTATTTGGTGACTGGCACTCTCATCAGACAGGTAAAACTTAATATAGTTTACTTGAAGCTCCACTAAAGTTCCATCTCCTCTCCCAAACTGTCTTCAGCCTTTATATGTAATGATCTTCCATGCAGAGATAGTTTCTCCTCACAACAAGTATCATCAGCGTCACATAACCTTGAACTGGTTAGTATTTTCATATTCATCTCTAATTTAATGGATGCTTGTTTTGTCTCCTCAATTAGGTTTTAAGTTCCTTGAAAGTAGCGCTGTACCTTTATTTCTACTCTGTGTCTAATCCTCACTGATGAACTTTTATTGTGTCCTGGCAGTGGCCAGCAGGTCTGAATGAGATGAGTTGCTTACAGTAGGATGGATCACCGGTTTGAGTGATGGCATGAGGATGAGGCTTCTCACCATAATGGGAATCAGCCCTTCTGGGGCCTCCTTTGAGTTTTGCTGCTTACAGGGCAGGTGAGGGAGGAAGCAGTGCTCCACCCTCTCTTCTTTCTTCCATGTCCATCACTTCACCCCTCTGTTAAGTGAGGAGCTAGAAGATATGAATCCCTTCCTCAGAGGGGAGCTGTGATAATTACAGCTTGTAAAGCATTTTGTGATTCTTAGATATAAAAGAGCTAATTATTATGATCATTAATATTCTTAATTTTTATCTTCTTCAAGGTAAATTATCCTTACTTTAATTACACCCCCACCCTTTAGGTAATTATACCTCCAAGAGTCAGCAGACGCTTTCATCTCACGTCATGCCATGCAGGGTGACTGGCACGGGTGCCCAAGGATAACACTACTGCCTTCCCGTCAGGGTAGCAGAATGAGTCTGGCTTTCTCAGTAAACTGGTGAGAGATTTTAGATCATTTTTGTTTTCCCTGTTCTATAATCGTATCTTTAGCCCATTGAATGGCTCCTCCAACTCACAGAGCATTGGGATTTGTCAAAAACAAACAAACAAAAAAAACCAAAAAACAAAATAAACAAAAATCTCACCCCTAATGAAACAGATTTAATTTTTATTTTATTTATTTATGTATTTATTTATTTATTAGTTTTTCGAGACAGGGTTTCTCTGTGTAGCTTTGTGTCTTTCCTGGAACTCACTCTGTAGACCAGGCTGGCTTCGAACTCACAAAGATCCGCCTGCCTCTGCCTCCCGAGTGCTGGGATTAAAGGCGTGCGCCACCACCGCCCGGCAATTTTTATAATTTAATGAATACCTTGAATGAAGGAAGCAGGTATCTGAGTAGGCCATAGAGACTATGTGTGATCTATTTTATAAAGAGTCCTAGCTGCTGTTTGAGAAAGGGCTATAGCTCCTTGAGGTACTGTGTGATACTTTATGTTCTCTTTAGACTAAGCTATGTTTCTAATAGAATGATGATCCTTCTGGGGGTGTGAGACTGGAGAACTTACATAGTTTGGGAGAAGTTTGTTAATGATAAAAAGGGCATACCACAAAGGAGGTGAATGCTAAGGTTTAACACTAAATAGATGCTTTGGGCTGTGGACTCCCTGATATGGAAAAGAGCACAGGCAGACATGGCTAGTTTGGCTTGGCAGGGTTTCTTCCAGACTTTGTAACTTGATGTCCTTGGTTACTGAGTGCTAATCTTCTGCTAGGTTCTGGGCATCCCACCCTGGATCCAAGTAAGGATGGAAGTAGAAGAAAGCAGGAGGCTAGGATCTGAGTGAATTGTCAGTGTTCGCTGGCTCACTGTGACCCCTTCAAAGGAGTGTGTGGTTCTTGGAGTTACACATCAGGCTTTCACATTCTTTCTTGTACTGGTTTCTTCTTGTTGTCTCCTTTTAGATTTCCCTTTCCTACTTCATCCTTAAGACCATTCTCAAATTAGGTCAGAAAATAGAATAAGAATAAAGGGGCTTTGAGAGGACCAGTCTGATGCCTTTGTCCATTTGCCTCAAATGAGGATATGACTTGACAGAGCTTTAGTGAAGATCAAAGACAGGCTACATATTTCTTGGTTCTTCCCACAGTAAGTCTCTTTAGGTCCATACCATTTATTGAGTCCTCTGTTCCATTTCAGGCATAGCACAAGCCTAGAACACTTACCATATGATACAACACTCTACATCTTGATGATTTGGAGAGGGTAGGTTGCCTGAAGAAAGTTTTAATTCTAAAAAGAAGGCTATGTTTTATTGATGAGTCTGTTCAGCTGTCTCCTTTATCTGTGGAGATTCGTTCTAGGATTTTGGTGATACCCAAATCCAAAAATACTCACTCAGTCCTTCATAGAGGATGGCGTAGTAGAATTTGCATATGTACTGCATATCTTCCCATGTGCTTTTTCTCTAGATTATCTTTAATACCTAATCAATGCAAATGCTGTGCCAACAGTTCTTATACTCCATAATGTATAGTGTAACATGGTCCAGTGACTTATGCCATACTTTGAATAGAATAAAGGGCCCAATTAAATTCTTATGAACTGCAAGGGACCCAGTGACTCCCTCATTATTATTCCCTAAGCAATTCAGAGTAATATTTTTTAATTAAAATATTTAAAAATTAAAACTCAGTGGAGTGGTTATCCAATTCACATTAGCCACTCAGCTATTCTATCAGGTGTATGACTGGAGGCTTTTCCTTATCTGCAGATGAAGAATGGTGTGGATGCTGATTGCTGAGTATCTGACCAAGCTCTGCCTCACTCTGGCTCCCTGTCAGTTCTGGGCAGAGGGTGAATCATTAAAGGTTCATCTATAAGGGCATCTTCTGAGAGTATCTTCCAAATTGCAAAATAAAACCATGCTTTTAGCAGTGCAGATTGGATCTTTGAAGTGAATTATAACATGTATGTGTAAAGAAAATGGAGGAATAATTAGAATGTTTTGCTTAGGAAAACAAATCAGTTTTTCTGATATTAGTATCATCTTTTCTTTCAGGGTCAGCATTCTTCAAATTTAGTTTTTAGAGTTTGTCTGTTAGACTTTTCAAGATGTAAAACTCAGAAGTCTTTGAATATAAGCTCTAGAAGATTGATTCTGTACGCTACCATCCCCATTCCATGAATTCCACAAAAGTTTGCTACCCAGCTTACCAAAAAACTGGAAAGAGAGAGTAGCCCTGGAAAAGGCATGATCCTGTGCCTTCAGAGACTACTAGAGTTGTGAAGACACACTCTACAGGTTAAAAAAGTGCACACACACTCTACAGGTTAAAAGAGGAGAAAGGGGGTAGTACTGGGTGAAGTCCTTTGGGAGGGCTTCAGTGAAGAGGTGAAACTTATGAATGGATTTTAGGCAGAGCAAAAGGTATAGAGACATTCCAGGCAGAGTGAGGAAGGGTGTGGGATCAAGTAAAATGGGTTTTGAGATAAAGAGAGCTGCCTACAGTGGAGACTTGACCACATTTTAACAAAGGGTTGTGTCTCTATGGACCTTTTTAACATTTGACTTTACAGAAGAGAATGATAGTTTCAACTATCTATTTACATTAACTTAGGAAGTTATTGAGTACACTGGTTCCTTGAAAGCAGATTCTATGCCTGCTTGATGCTCTGTTCCCAGTGCCTGCCAGCTGTCACTCAGGAAATAATTGTTGATTGAAAGTATGAATGAATTGCATTATATGTCACCTACAAGATCACACTCAACAGCATGACCAGAAAATATCCTATTAGAGTTCAGAAGTCCCTTTTCCATAGGAAGATTAGGAAGAAAGGTAAGAGAGAAATATTTGAAAAAAATCTAGTGAAGAGGGTGAGGAATTTTATCTTTCTAAATCTTGATAGGAGAACAGAATGGGTGACTGGATCATGGTACAGCCGATGGGAATGAAGATGGGGTGGGCAGAGACAGTGACAAAACCCATACTTCCTCCTTCAATGATCTCGTCTGTGCTTCCTTTTGGAGATTAGCAAAAGTGTGGGAAAATAAATTATTTTGCCTTGGGGTTGGCTTCCTATCTGCATCTCAAAAACAATTCAAAGAGCATCACCTGGCTAGTCTAGGCTTCCTCTGCTATTATTATTCAAATGAGGACTTGAGCAGCAGATTTTGCCCCTGTAAGGAAACTGCCTGAGGCACCAGCATAGATGAGGTTAGGTGGACTGGTTTTGCCCATGTTAGAAGGTAACTCTAAAGGAGCCTCTTGTTCCAGTTCAATCATCTACCTCATTCATCCTGGTCATTTGAGCAATTCAGTCTCGTCAATAGTAAATGTTGTTAGGACAGGAGATGTAGCTCAAAGGTAGAGTGCCTGCCCAGTATGTGTGAGGCCTTGGATTATTCCAGCACAGGGAGGAAAAGTAGGTGTCTCATTTAGGTCTCCCATCAATTCTGGCTGGTAGACATGGTTATTCTCACTTTGCCGACCTGGAAATAGCGACTTGGAAATGTTAATTGATGAAGATGAAGCTGAGATCAAAGAAGCTGGAAAGTGGCAAAACTGGAATCTGAATGCAAATCTAGCATCCTCTAAAACCCATATTCTTTACTGTCATTCAATATTAGTCCCGTTAATATGAGGAGGACCAGATTTAACCTTTACCAAGAGACTCCTTGAGGTTAGAAGGATCTCGGTCTATAAGTAGGGTGGCTTTCTACAGCAGTGTCAACTTCATGAAGGAGACCCCCTCAGCCTACATAACACAAGTTCAAGGTTCTGTTAGTCTGGGAGGGACTTATAACCAACAAAACATGGTGGTGACGAGAGCTGGCAATTAGAAATTAGAACATTCCCCCTCCCCTGAAAACTTGGTGTGAAGAAACCAGCATTGGTTGGGACCAGTTTGTGCAGGTGGTGGAGGCACAGGCTAGAGTGTCCCTCTTATCAGATACCAGCAGTGACTGATGAGTGTCATGAGGGGAGCTTGCAGACTTGTAACAACAGCTTGATTATAATCATTAAGCGTTTACAGGACACTGAATGCATTGCACGGGGGTTTTACAACCCTCTTTTTATTGGTTGTTCTCCCTGCAGCCCAGCCCGGCGGAAGTGCTGCCGCCTCCACTCTGCAGGTGTGGAAACAGGGCCACTGAGAGGTTAAGTTGCCTGCCCTAGGTCATCCAGCGGCTGAACTGGGCTTGCCTCTCGTTGGATTGTCTAGAAAGGGCTTTCTTCTTTGAGCCAATCTGCTGATGTAGGAACCGTAGGGATTTAGAAAAAGGTAAAGGATCTGTGTTGTGCCCCCCCCCCCCCCACCGCACTGTGAATTTCACACGTGGTATCAAAAATTTGATGTATCAAAAACAGATGTTATTCCTCTCCCTCTTCTGGGTTCTCCTTTTTAAAAAAGCACCATCTTTCCCTTTATTCTCCAAAAGACGTAATTAATCCGAACAAATGATTCCAGCTTCCAGGCATTTAGAGGTGGGCACAGATGGTGAGTAGTTCTGAGTTTTTGATGAAGGAGGAGCTTCTTGGGGGCAGCATTAGCTGTTCCAGCTCTAGTCTCACAGGATCATCCTAGGGATTCAGGTACACTGACTCCACTGTTAGAGAATTTGGGAACTCAGGATTAAATGGAGACAAGTCATTTACTCAGGTACTTACTCAGTATTCTTGTGCCGGAGGCTTTTCAGAACCTCTTGTATGCTTTGTGACTTTCCAATAAGGACTCTACCAGAAAGCACTTATGAAATTTGGGCTTTGCTGACTGTTTTCCTTCTCTATTTATCTTCTGATGGTTGGCATTCTACAGAATGTTCCTGAGAAAGTTTGAGCAGGAATGCCCCATTCAGATGGACAGCATGCTGTCTCCCTCCTTATTTCTGTGGCTACTCCCTGAGCTTCATCTTGCTCCCTGAACTTAACCACGGAAGAAATGGTTCCCTTCAAAATTCTCACAGGAAGCAGAAGTGAGATTAGGCATGAGCCTGTAACAAACACCAGAAATTGAGCCAGAGATCTTCTGAACTAAACTTTAATTTTGCCCTTGGCTCATTATACCATCTATATTGATGATGATGATTATGATTATGATTATGATCTTGATTATGGAGTACATGCTTGTATGTCAGTTACTGTAGAGAACTTCTTTTGTGTGAGGCAGTGTGAGGATATAAGAATGTGTTTTCTTTAGAGACAGTTAATTTTTTAATAGATTCTGCCTGGCCATGTGGTAAATTAGGAGCCTGGGGTTTCATGTTACAGATCCATCACAGAATTGGTATTCTCTGTGATCTCAGGTGAGTCAGCTAAACTCTCTGGGCATGAGGTATCTATCTATAAAATTACAATAATGACTCTTTCATTTTTTAAGATTGTGTTATGTGTGCACGCATGAGCTGTAACAAAAAAAAAGATCATAAACTGTGGAGTATTTTGAGTTTATAGGAAAACAATGAGGAAGAGAATTCCAGGTTCTGTGTGTCCTTTTCTTCTCTTCTCTTAACATCTAAGTTCAGAATCCTGGGAAGAGATCCATGAAGAGAGAGGTGAGATAGGAAGAGATTCCCCTGGGGGGAACTCACCAAGCCTCATGTGGTTTAGACATTCTGAGTGCCGAGTTCTGCCCTTTCTTTCCTTTCTTCATATATCAACAGTTTCTGTCACTATGGGGTATTTGCTGTGATTATTTCTGGCTTAAATATTTTTTCCTACAAGAAGTTAAAATTTGGGGGACATACTCATCTGATGGGCTCTTGCTCTGATAGTGGTCTTTTCTAACTGGATGTGTAAGAAATCCAGGCTCAGGTTCTCAGGCTACTTTTTATATCAGACCACCATTGAAATCTGACATCTCAGCAGCTTTGTGCTATGGGAATCCAAAGCTCTTCAGTTTGCTGATGTGCTTATAATCTTATGGTGCCCATTTTTTGGAGGGCTAGGTGGAGGCAACCTTTAGAAGGCTTGCCTAAGGCCACAGGATGACTCATGAACACAAGGGAGGAGGGATGTGAGGGAGAGATTCTTTGCCCCTGACCTCACTACCAGACCATTACACCACCCAGTCTCATTTCTGCCATGGACCCACCTGCTTAAAATTCAGGTTCCAGAATTGTTTTGTTGTCCTCTCCCATCCACTGTTAATCTTTGATGTAATTCATTTATCTAGATCACCATTTAGCACATTGCATCCTTGTGGTTCTCACCTGGTGTGCAGAGTTTCTCACCCATCTTTCTCCCATTTAGAGGAAGCCTGAGTAAGTGTATCCCTCTCCTTACTCTGGATTCTGATTCTGGTATCTTCATCAGAAGGGCAGGATAGTATCTCACAGGTTGAATGTAGAGTGACTGCTCAGGAGGATGGGAGACTATAATTTATTGGTTGCCTTCTGTTTGTCATGCTCTGTATAAGGTATAAAACTAGCATAATAAACCTATGTATATTTTGCTGACGAGGCCTAGCTCTGGCATAAGAAAAGCTAGGTGAGCTCCTGAGGGTCACATGACAGGGAAATGGGGAGCTGATATTTGGCAAGCTCTTTTTCACAAGGCTCTGATGCCTGGGATTTTACTTAAGTTCTTTACAACCCAACATTCAAGTTTCATTTACTTTTTTATTATTTACATGCATGTGTACTCTTGTGCCATGATGTGTATATGTGTGTGTAGGTCAGAGGACAACTTTTGGAGTTGATTCTGTCCTTTTACCATTTGGGTCCCAGGAATTAAACTTGGATCATCAGACTTGGAGGAAGTATCTTCTTTACCTACTGAGGCATCCTGATGGCCTCATACCTCTTGTTATTTACATGATTTTAATTTACTACATTTGTATAATAATTTACAGTTTCAGAAAGTTTTCAAGTTTTTAATTTAGTTAATTTAGCTAGCAAAAATCTAATAAAGAAGGCCAGCTACCAAAAAAGTGAAATGGAGGACAATTTTATATTTAACAGTAGGTGGTCATTGTAATCAGAAGAGGAACATGTAAAAGAATATTTTCATAATAAGTTATGTGATGCAGATCAGTTAGCATATGAAGGACACTAAAAAAATCACCCTCATGACCTCAGCTTCTTGACCTAAAGCAAAACCTAGAATATCATTATAGGCAGTGCCTACTTTGTAAGATTCATTTGTATCATATAACTTATTATCAAAGAGTTCTTTCTCATATCCTATTTGTATTTGTGTCCCTCTTCTGGTTAAGAAGGTTACCAAGACCACCTACTGCTAAATATAAAACTGTCAGCCATTCGACCTTTTTTGACAGCTGACCTTCTCCAGCCAGCATTCATTCATTCCTTTTTTAGTCACCTAACTTAATTAAGTACTTGTGATGTGCAAATAACCAGAGGTATAAAGAGAACTAATACATGACCCAGCCTTCGAGGAGATTAAAGTGTGGTCACAGCGTCATCTAAATCAACACATTATTTTAATCCAGGATAAGAAAGGTTATGATGGATGGTATTATGGGAGCACATTGAAGGGGTACTTCACCCATAAATTGGATTTAAGGAGAGCAGCTCAGAGGTAAAGATTATGTCACATCCTGTGAGACAAGTTGGGTGTAGGGTGTGATGAAAGGTGAGATTGGGAGACCCAAGCAGTGGAGATCATGAAGGAGTTTGTGAGCAAAAGTAAGGACTAAAGGTCTTATCCTGTAGACTATGGAGAACCATGACAGGATATTTTGGCAGTACATAACAATGTAGTCAAGTTTGTGTTTTTAGAAATGTCACTGTCAGGGCTGGAGAGATGGCTTAATGGTTAAGAGCACTGACTGCTCTTCCAGAGGACCTGGGTTCAATTCTCAGCACCCACATGGTGGCTCTCAACTGTCTGTAACTCCACTTCCAGGGGATCTGACACCTTCACTCCAATGCACAGAAAATAAAAGTAAATAAATTAAAAAAAAAGAAATGTCACTGTCATTATTACTGATAATGATTTGGAAGAAAGCAAGATGGGAGACGTTGAAGTTATTTAGTAAAATAGATGAGAAATGATGGGCTGAACTAAGACATTTGCAGTCGGACTAGAGAAAATTCATTTAGCTTATGAAGACTTGAAGTGAGAACACATGGGTTTTGTTGACGCATTGGATGTGGAAGGCAAGAAAGAAGAAGGAATCAGGCAGGTCTGGGTCATTGGCTTGTGTAGCTAGGAAGGTAGTAGGAACTTAATGGGGTGATTTAGTCCATTTCCAGTCACTGTAATCCTATGCCCAAGGTTGGCTAATCTACAGAGAAGGGAGGTTTATTTTGATTCATAATTCTGGAGGTTGGAAGGTCCAATGTTGGATGGCTGCATCTGATAAGACTTTGTGATTCTAGCTCATAGAAGTAGGTGGAGGACAAGAGGGCACATGATAAAGAGAGAGAAGGGGCAAAGAAATCAGCTGCTTTATAACAACTCACTCTCATGGATACTGTATAATACCTTCAGGAAGATGGAGCCCTAATGACCCAAACACCTCTTAAAGGGACAAAACCTTAAGAAGTTTCTATGCCTTAAAGTCTTTCTAATTTAAATGATTTTTCTCTATCAGATGCAAATACCTTAGTTCAGCTTTCTACTCCTTTTCTAGGTCCACCACCATTACATCACTAATCAAACTTCCACCTGAGTTTTGGTGGGTACAAAAAATAGTGGAGAGGAACATGGAAGGAGGATTTCCCACTTTGAGCTTGTTGAGTTTAGGATATGCGCGAGATATCTAGAGAAAAAGGTACAGGAGCTAGTAGGACATACAAGTCTGGATTGCAGGAGAGAAATATAGGCTGCTAATGGAGGTTTGTGAGCTATCATGAGGACTTTGACATTTAAAATCTCAAGCAAAGGGGCTGGAGAGGAGGCTCAGTGATCAAGAAAACTTATTGCTCTTGCAGAGGACCTGGGTTCAGTTCCCAGCACCCAAATGGCAGCTAACAACTGTTTGTAACTCTAGTTAGAGAGGATCTGGTGCCCTCTTCTGGCTTCTGCAGGCATGTGGTACAAACACATGCACACACACACACACACACACACACACACACACATACATGCATGCACACATTCACATACAGGCCAAACATACATAGATATAAGATAAATAAATCTAAAAACAATTTAAAATCTCAAATAAAAAATGAGATTGTCGGGGTGTAGTGCACTGGTCACCTTAGAACTACCTAGGACAATGTCTAGGCATCCCTACAGAGAAAGCCACACCACAGACACAGGCAATTAGAATTCTAGCAATGTGACCCTAGAAATGGTGTTTTAGAACTCTCCAGATTGTAAAATGTCATTGGCACTAAGAAGCAACTGGTTGAAGAGTGGGGAAATTTTCATTAAAAGTGACAGAATAGAGAGGAACCTAAGACATTTCCAGGAATGAAAGACTGTAGAAAAAGGGAATTGCAGACACAAAGGATGTGAGATCTCAGGGGAAAAAAGGAGCATGCTCTGTTGTTCAACAGAACCTTCAGCTACTCAGGAACACCACCTTTGCCTATGTAAGCTTGTCTCTGTCTTTAGATGTACATCTGTGTCTCTGCTGGCCCTCCACCTAAAACCAGAGCCTTTCTGTAGATCAGCAACCTGCATCCATTGTGTTTTACAGACTTATCCCAGAGTTCTTCTTCCAAGGAACATCTCATTAATTTTTACGTGATTCTGATGATTCCCATTTGGATGCTTTCTTAAGTATAAGTTCTGTGTCGGAGACGACCTAACTAGGTGACAAGAGGCCCGAGCTTAGTGCTAAAAAGCTAAGCTCAGTTCTAGCCATTTCATGTTGGTGTGCTGAATGCCTTTAGAAAAATCATAAAGTCTGTCTGTTTACCTATCACGGATTCAAAGAAATGCTGTCTTTGAAAGGCTGATATAGATTTACATTCAAGACTGTAAAAAGCCATTTATATGGGAGGGTGACATCAACAAGATGGTGGAATAGATTTATCACTAGCCTCAGTGTTGATTAATTCTGGGTATCAATTCGAGCTAATGGAGGGAATACCAAGAGAACTTAGAAAGCATAACATCTAGGTATGTTTGTGAAGGGAACTTTATGAGGCAGAGTCTAGGGGAAGGAAGTTAGATCATGTTAGTTATACCCAGCAGTCTGGGGTGCTGGAAGGCACATGGGATAATCACTGTCAGTTTGGGTAGGTACCATTGAATCAGTGGGAAGCAGAAGGAGGAAGGCTGTCTCCCAAAACTGCCCAGAGTAGAACATGTTTTCTATTGATGCACATCTTAGAAAAAAGATTCCTGCTTCTTCAGTCTTTGCACTGTGGAATTTACACCAGGATCCTGGTACAGAGTTGGACTTTGTGGCCTGAGCCACACTACCAGATCTCTGGATTTTCAGCCACATTCATAGTGCAAAAGTGGCAGGACTGAGCAAATGTGGATCGAAACCTCGGAAATCATGAACCCAGTCTTGTCTCCCCTTTAAGCCCATTTCCTTGGGTGTTTCATCACAGTGATGCAAAGTTAACTAATACACCACAGTACACTTTCTCTGAAGACCAAATAACATATCATAGAGAGAGATTTCTTTTTCTCAGGAAAATGTGAGTGAAGGAAATGAACATCGCCATGAACTCCAGCATCAGGCCATTCTCTTTGGATGCAATCTCCAGAGTAGCCTCTGCAAAGCTAGCTCCTAGGCTGAGCTCTCAAAACCTGAGCTCTCAGTCTGTATCAGTGCCAGGCTCCAGGTTTGTTCCCATGGTCCCAAGCTCCAGACTTGCTTCTGAAGACCCAAGTTCCTGGCCTACTACAAAGACAAGTCAGACCCAGGATCTGCCAGCTGGCTTCCATGGATCTCAAATGAATGTCAGTCCCAATGGTGTTCAATTTGTCCTTGTGTGCCCTGTGTCCAGGTCTGTGCCAGTGTACCCAGGCTCCACTTACATATCACTTCAGGTGCCACTCCAACCCCCTTGAGAACTCCAGCAGCAGGCTTTATCCTTTAAGTGGGTGTACCTACACTCTATAGGTAGGCTGGCTGATCTTTAGATTTCTCTGTACAGTCTCATCTTGGAAGAGATGTCTGTATCTTCAAATTTCCAGATGCCAGCATAGAGCCACAAGGATCATATGTAATAAGGGAAACATGGCCTAACCAAATGAACAAAGCAAAACACCAGAAGTGTTGCTAAAGAAATAGAGATCTATGAACTACTAGACAAAAATCTCAAAAATAATCCTCTTCCTCTGTTTTGAGTTTGTGGTTCAAGATGTGAGCTCCCAACATCCTGCTCCAGCTGCCATGCCTGCTGCTAGCTACCATGTCTCCCTGCCATGATGGACTCTTATTCATCTGGAACATGCAAGAGAAAGCACGTGCTGCTCTGCCCTGACTGTCTTCTGGGATATTTGTACTACTTTGCTCAGTGCCAGCTTATCCATAGCAACCAGAAATGGCATAACCAGTGGGCAGCTGAATCTCCCACCCCAGGGCCCAGTGATAAAACCCGGAGAATCAGGCCCTCAGCTGTTCATGAACTTGGGAAGCCCTCTGCCTTTGGCACTCTGCCAGACAGATGTCCATCAGCTGACATCCTAGACACCAGACTCCCCTCAGCACTCCCCAAGGTTATTATCCTCCACCTCTGCCTTATCATCAAAGGCCACTGTGGCTTCCTTTCTTCCACTCTGCCCTTCTGCCAGCTGTCCCATCATTTCCTCCTGGGATCAGGAGGAAGTTGCCTTCAGGACAGGTGGGGCATGTACAGTGTCAGGTTCCAGAAGCCTCTGCAAGCTGTGGTCCGTCATCTCCCCACATTTCTCCCTAAAACTAGGAGGCCAGGCTGGACCCCAAGGACCTCAGGATCCCAGCACCAAAGATTCAGGGAAGCTGCATCACATCCAACCATGCCAACGCGGCTCTCCTGAAGCCAGTATGTACCTACCCCAGACCCTCACTCCTGGAGCAAATGGAGGCTCTATCCACCACTGCTCCTGAGGAAGGGCAGCCTGCCATGGAGCCCAGCCCAGCCACACACAGGGCCTTTGGCTTACAGCATTTGGAAAGTCTGTGTGTCCAAAGTATTGTTCTACTCGCTCAAGCCTGTGGGGAACCAAAGAGTCCTTGAATGAACATGGGTTGATGTGGACACAGCCGTGTCAAGGACCCATTGCAAAGCCTTCCCATACTGGTCAGACTCAGAATCGGCAAAACCTTCCTCTTGTCTATATGGGAATGCTGGCAGTGTGTGCAAAAACTAGCAATGACAGCTCCCTCCTCCTGGATGACTAACCTGAGACTGATCCCCTACAGAGACCTCCTGAGAGACTAGCTAGTCCCGCTCCCTGTGCTGTGTAATAACTGTGCTGAATCTCCCTCAGAATGAGCATGGCCCACCTGGTCCCAGCTTTTCTGTATGTGTTATCAGACCCGAGGAAAAAACATTTCCACGACTGTCTGATGAAAGCTAGCTGTATTTCGAAGTACACAAGGACTCCCACTAAGTTGGGGTTCCAGAGAGCAGCCCCTCACTGACTTTTGAGGTCCCTTGTATGGGGAAGGGTTAGGGTTGATGAAAACAACTGTCGGAACAATTGCCTGTTAGCACCTGGACAGAAGAGTGGAGAGATTCAGGGCTCCAGGCGGCCTGTGTGATAGATAAGTGCAAGAATACATCATGTGGAAAGGGGGTCATCAAGGTGTCTGGGAAGACACGTTTTTGTAAAGCAAAAGGACAATCATATATCACAGGTTCAGGAGTTTTGCAAGGCAAAGGGGTGGATGTATATCATGGGGTCACACGTTCAGGGTAGGTTGAAAACCATGGTTTGCTAGATACATTAGGCTTAGGAAACAGAAAACTTATTCTTGTAAGGTATGGAGACTTAATAACAAATAACGTGGCTCTTGTTTTGTTCTCACAGTGTGTCTTTTCTCTTCATTCCCTTGTTGCCCCTAGATTTCCAGGACTAAACTGTGCTGACATGGAGCAAGTCAGGCCCCTGTCCATCCCTCACCCTTCCCAGGCACTCAGTCCCACACAAGAACTTGACCCCAGGTACCTTCTCCTCGCAGAGCTACCTGAGGTTCACTCTCCCTGTCTTCTCTAGCCAGTGTGGCAGTAGCTGTGGGACTGGTGAGCCCAGACCTCTCCACCCAAGATTCTGGTCCATGGAAGAGGCCACTGGCCAGGCCTCTCTGGTGGGTGTTTTATGTTCAGCAACAGAGGTTTTGTCCTGTGGGAGGGGAACAATCATTTTTTTGGGGGGGGGGATCAAAGAACCTTTATTACAAATGGTCAGCTTTAAAAATATGAAACACACGGAAACTGCTGCCTGTGAAGTCATTTACATACTCAACTGCAGAGATGGAAACTGCAGCTCTACTCTAAACAAGTACAGATTTACCTTCTGTGCCATATGTTTGGAGCCCCACCCCCAGACCCTGCCCCTCTCCCTCCCTGTCCCGCTCCCTCTCTCCCCAAGTTCTTCATTGTGTTGTTTTGTTTTTTAATTTTTTTTATTGTGTATCTACCTAGAACTGTAGCACACCTATGAACATACAATTTTTGACAAAGAAGCCAAAAGTGTACAATGGAAAAAAGAAAGCATCTTCAACAAAATGGTGCTGACATAACTGGATATCAACGTGTAGAAGGCTGCAAATAGACCCATATCTATCACCATACACAAAACTTAAGTCCAAGTGGATCAAGGACCTCAACATAAATCCAGCTACTCTGAACCTGCTAGGAGAGAAAGTAGGAAGTAGTCTTGAACGCATTGGCATAGGAGATCACTTCCTAAATATAACACCAGTAACACAGACACTGAGAGAAACAATCAATCAATGGGACCTCTTGAAACTGAGAAGCTTTTGTAGAGCAAAGGATACGGTCAACAAGGCAAAGTGACAACCTACAGAATGGGAAAAGGTCTTCACCAACCCCACATTTGACAGGGAACAATCATTTTTAAAGAAGCGCAGTGAGTACAAACCCATCAGGAAAGTGATACAGGAACAAAAGGAGCCCCTGAGCTAAAGAACACAGCGGCTGAGTTGAATGTCAATAGGCAAATGGCCAGCAGGTTTCTCAGCAGGTGCTTTGCAGCCTGGGAGAGCATGGGAAGGAAACAAATGGCTACACAAGAACGTTATACTTGGCCAGTCTTTCACATCAGAAGAGAAAGAGTTGTAAAGACTTACAGAGACACAAAAGTTGAGGGAGTTCACCACTTCGAACTTTTTCTACAAGAAATTAATTTTTTTAAACATTTATTTACTTTGTAATACTTTACAAATTGCAGTGAGCAGCATACTTGAAGATGTGAACACTGAAGAACCCCTGAGGATTACAGAAGGTCCGCCAGAAGCAATCGCCTAACACAACTGGCACAGGAAAGAAGGCGTTGGTCTGTAACAGGAAAGAGGCTGAAGAAGCAAACGCTGAAGGACCAGCAAATGCCCAGGAGTGGAAATGGCAGTTACACCATTGAAACACCTCAGTTTCAGAAGAAAACAATCTAATGAAGGCTGAGGTTGAAAGGGAGAAAACATTTAGCAATAGAAACTGAAGTTTAAGGAAAGATTCCTGAATAATTAAAACCATAGCTGGTTGGTGACTAAGACTTAATTACAAGGGAAAAACAGTCCTTTTATCTTCCTGCCAAGAACGTGGATTCTGCAAGGTTTATGCAAATTACAAGACATGGCCAGGAAGCAGACATTACAAGAATATGGTGTTAATGAAGTAGTGACAGAGATAAAAGAAAGTGTCAGTGTAGTGTGCAGCCAAGTACTTTACCCATTAGAGGGACCACAGTATGCAGGCATTCTTTTAGATCACCTGGGAGCACCTATGTACGTGGGCCCTCGCATCTCCTGTGATTGTTTGTATAGATGGGAGCAGAGCCAGCTATGTAGTTCTGCATGAGAAGATTCTTGCTTTGTTGTTAAACTGTCTTCATAATTTCTCAAAGGACTAGGCAAAGAATTCTGCAACTTTATTTAGTGCTACGAATTAGGAAATGATACTTCCTGAGTACTACCAGGAAGCAGAGACACACAGCATCATTTAGTTTGGGTTTTTATTAGCACAACTTGTATTAAATCCTTTTCTTGTACAAAATGATGTACTTTGAAGGTGTTAGTGTCTAACTGATGTTTATTTGTTTTTTTTAAAATTATTCATTTATTTTTATACATTTTTGTGTATATGGATGTTTTGTCTGTATATATGTCTGTGCACATGAGCAGAGCATTCAATGTCTGTGAAAGCCAGAAGAGGGAGGTGGAACTGGAGTTACAGATGGCTGTGAGCCATCATGTGAGTGCTGGGAACAGAACCCTCTGGAAGATTAACTGCTGAGCCATCTCTTCAGGCCCTAGAGAATGTTTTAAATAAACCCCATTAATGTAAAAGAATCCATAGTAGGTTTTAAAAGATACAATGAAAGGAATCAAAACGTAAGACTACAAATGTCAATCAAAGAAACAAACATTTATCAAATCACAAAAGCAGATAACAAGAGAAGCAACAAGAGCGATACTGAGCAGAAGACTAGAAACACCAAGTAACAAGTGTCAGTCCTGATTGGTAAACATAGTGCTTTAAATGTAAACGGGTTAAATTCTATAATCAGCAGAGTACCTGAATGGATAAACCTATAAGCTATCTACAAGGGAGGGAGCCTCTTTAGTTTTGAAGATGCACACAGGCTAAAGCAAAGGATGTAAAATGATATTCCATGCAAATGGTAACTAAAAGAGAGATACTTATTTCACCTAAAATAAGCTTTACATAAAAAATTTCCACAAGAGACAAAGTAGGTCATTGTTATAAGAATAACAGATCAATAAACTAAGAAGAAATAATAATTATGTATATATTCAATATCAAGCATCTACATACCTGTAAAGTAGTATGCCATTTTTAATAACAAAAAGATTGAGACAAAAATAAAGAACAAGGACAATGTGAACTTAAACAACATGGGTCTAATACACACACAGAGACACACACACAACGTTCCATCAAACAGCAGCAGAATATGCTCATTTTTCTTAACTATACATGAAACATCCTCCACCATAGATCATATGTCCAGTCACAAGACAACCTTCAATTTAAGAAAGTTGAAATGATATCAAGTATCTTTCTCCCGTTGCCACATGGTATGAAACTGGAAATCAATAACAGGCAAAATTGAACATGCACAAATATGTGAATATTGAATCATAATCCTACACAATGAGTCAAAGGGGGACTAAAAGAAAAATTAAAAAATACCTGTGACAAATGAAAATGGAAGCAACATACCAAAAACTTCACCAGTGCAGTAGAAATCATTCTTGGAAAGAAGTATATAATGATAATCTCCTAGATGAAAGGACGGGAGAAGTCTATAAACAAAACCAATTCCCCACCTCAAGGGACCAGGAAATCAGAACAAATGAGTATACAGTAAAAAGAAGAATAAAGATCAGAGCAGAGATGAAAGAGAAACAAAACCAGAACAAAACCAAACAACAACAACAAACAGAATCAGGAAAAGTCAACAAAATTAAGATTTGAACTTTTTGGAGAAGACAAATGAAACTGAAAATCTAAAGATTTAGTAAAGCTGAGTTCAAAGGAGCCAAGAATCAAATAAATAAAATTGGAAACAGAAAAGAACATACGAAAGCTCATTCTACAGATGTACAAAAGACCATGAGATGGCTACCAATAATCGTAAGCCAACAGATACCTGGTGCAGAAGAAAGGGATAAATTCCCAGAAGTAAAACTTATTAGCACTCAATCATGAAGAAATGAGGAAATAAAGAACCTGAACAAGGAAAAATGAATAAAATCCTTCCAGATTCCACACAAAAAAGAATAACTGATGTTTTCCCAGATAAATTATATCAAACAAAAAATTTAAATTATGTAATTTATATATTTATTTAGTATGAGGGTGGGCATGCCACACACATGTGGAGGTCTGGGGACAACTTAGGAGAGCCACTTCTCTCATTTCTCTCATTCCAAGTCTCCCAAAAGTCAGAGAGAAGGGAACAGTCTCAAACTCATCTTTATGAGGTCAGCATTATACTTACTGATACTGAAGTCAAATCAGAGCACTGTAGGAAAATAAAATATAATTCAATGTCTCTGATGAAAAGAGATGTAAAAATTTTCAACAAAATAATAGCAAGTCAAGTTTGACAGAGCATTAAAAAGATGGTTCATAATCAAGTAAGATCTCTGAGGTGCAAGGAATATTCAAGTTAATAAATGTGATTGATACCACATTAACAGAATAAAAGAAAAAGATCACATGATAATCTCAATAAAATAAGTGTAAAAAAATACCTAAAAAAAATCTAGCATCCGTTTTTTGATTTAAAACTGTCAACAAGCCAAGCAGTGGTGGTACACTCCTTTAATCCCAACACTCAGAAGGCAGAGGCAAATGGATCTCTGTGAGTTTGAGGCCAGCCTGGTCTACAGAGCTAGTTCCAGGACAACCAGAACTACACCAAGAAACCCTGTCTGGAAAAACCAAAACAACAACAAACCTGTCAACAAATTAGATATAGAAGGAATGCATCTCAGCATGGGAAAGACTGTATATGACAATCTCATCATGTCTAATGACAAAAATCTGAAGACTTCTATGACATCAGGAAAAAGACAAGGGTTCCTACTCTCCCCATTTCATCTAACAATCTGTCTGCCTGTCTATCTATTCATATTATGTGTGTGCACACTTGACACATCTGTGTGGAGCCAGAGGACAACTTGTGAGGGACAGTTCTCTCATGCCATCTTGTTAGTCCAGGAGATTGAGCTCAGGCTGCGAGACCTGCCATGTGTCTCTGTTAAAATGCCATTTAAAAAACCTGAAAATAAGTAAATTCAGTAAAGTCATAGGACACAAAATCAACATTTTAACAATCACTTCATTTTTAGGTAGTAACAATGAAATATGGGAAATAGGATGGTATTGGTTAAAGGGTACAGAAGTTTCAGTTATGCAAGATGAATCAGTTTTGGAAATCTAATGTATAGCATGGTGACTGTATTAAGTATATTGTAATTACAAAAAGTAGGCCTTGCATGTTCTCACTACATAAGAAAAGGGCAACTATATGAGAATATATATATGTATATATATTATATGTGTGTGTATATATATAAAGTTGATAGTGGCATAATTTAACTTTCTATATACATACATACGTAATCATGCCTGTCTTAAATATTTGTCAATAGTATCTCAGTAGAGCTGGAAAACAGATCTATATAGGTATAACATAGAGTGCATTACTAAATCATCCTAAAGTATGTGTGCAAAGTATATTATAAACTAATTGCAGACAGAAACCATGTGTTGTTACTCTGACCCTGCTTAGCTGAGGGGGCTGCTGTTCTTAGCCAGCATCAGCTGGTCTAGGCTGGTTAATCACATGCTGAGTTGCTGAAGATGTTGCTGCCAGACAACAGGACTTCTGAATCTTTGAACAGGACTAAGAATCAGGTGACAACTTACAGCAGAGGCATGGGATGTCACCTGACTCAGTACTGCTCGTCCAGACCTGTAGGCCACACCAGAATGTAAACATTCAGGACGTGCGCAGGAAATGGAAGGCTGTTGAGGCAAAACCATATCATGGCTTCTCTTGCTGTAAGAACCTAAAGTCCTTAAGCCTATCGGAGCTCCATGAACAGTGGGACTACAGAGTTGCTGCTCTGTTCAAAAAGAGTTTTCATTAATTCTTTGAGAATTTTCTACAAGAATTTTAATCATATTACCCCCACACAACTCCCACACTCATTCCCCCCTTCTCTGCCCACACAACTTTCTGTCCCCTTCTTTTTAAACCCACAGAGTCTGATTTTTATGGTCTCTTTTTCTTTAATTTTTGTGTGTGTATGTGCATGTGTGTGTGCACGCACGTGTGTGTGTGTGTGTGTGTGTGT
>CABHPQ010172506.1:0-20320 GCA_902168405.1 Peromyscus aztecus
GGCTGGATCTCAGGGAGGCATTTTATCAACTGAAGCCCTTTCCTCTCTGATGACTCTAGCTTGTGTCAAGTTGACACACAAAACCAGCCAGTACAGCAGACAGATATGAAGATAACAAGTTCAAGGCCAACCTGGGCTACATAATTCGTTCTAGACCAGCCGAGGCTGCATACAGTGTTCGTGTCTCAGAAACAAAGCCAAACAAAACAGGAAACCATATTGCAAAGAATGGGAACAATAGTCAACTGGTATAATTTTCTATTTTCTGCACACCGTGAGTGTATAAGAAATACTCTTCAGTGAGCCAGTAGGTTTTATGAATCAATTCATTTATTTGCAGCTGTGGTTTATTATTTTCTGTGCAAATCACTGAATCTCATTTTTGAAAAAATAGTTTTTGAAATGAGTTTTTTTTTTTAAAGTATAGATTCATAATCACTGTAGGCTACTACAGAGACCATTTCAGAGTATTGAGGAAGGATATCTCTTACTGAGAGAAAGATTCAGCTCTCAGAATTTTGTTACTATATGTTAAAGATAATTCTGTTGTAACTGATAAGGGATTTATAAACATTGATATTTTTGGTTCATTTATATTTGTGTATCTTCGTGAATATATGTATGTATGTATGTATATGTGTGTATATGGATACATGTATACTACACACATACATGAAACCTTTGAGGTAATTTACTTACTGAGTCAGAAAGTTTGTCCAGTAAAGTAAGTGTATTATGTAGCATCAGGGTGTTTTAATATTGTGAAATATTTCCTCAGCTAATAGCATTATATTATGTATTATATCTTCCTTGGATTTTGTGACAATCTCTTTCAGAAGAAGTTATTAAACAATTTCCAATAAAAATGCTCATTTATATTTGAATGTTATGCTAGATTACCAAATACTCAATATAATTAAATTTTGGTATCTGCAACACAATTGTGCATAGAAGAGCTCCATATCTACATTGATTGAAGAAATAAAATACAGCATGAATAATAAATTTAGAACTACAGTATAGAAGAATCTGTGTGAAGGCCTGGGGTCAGATGGAGTGAGTTTTTGTCTTACACTCAGTGACATGAACACCACATTGGAAGTCTGTTGTGTAGATTAATCTGGCCCCTTCTGATGACTCCTCTTGACTTAGGGCAGAATGTTGCCTTGCATGTCTCCTTGTCACGTATTAGATGTGCACAGTGATCCACATCAGCTGCTGGAGTGTTTGCAGACTGCAGTTCCTGTGGGTCTTAGGTGGAGAAGAGCTGATATTATCACTGTTTTATCTGCACATTTTTTTTTTTTGTACTCTAAACACCATTGTGATCCCAAATTAGAAAACAAAAGAACTCATTTCTCATCGTTTGAAACTTTGTGGGGCAAACCAAAACCTGGTTTCATATGTAGTTGTGTTTTAGAACGTGGTTTTGTATACAGTTCAGTGTTTTCCAAACGCTGTTGAAAAGTTAGTCTCTTTCATGGAGTCTGTGAAGAGACAAACTGCATTGTTGTCATACACAGATTTGAAGATGTAGGTTTTTGTTTGTTTGTTTGTTTGTTTTACAAGAGAAGACAAGCCAGCTCTTGAATTTTCCTTTATTTTCTATCACTCCTTTTTGGTTTTCTTTTTCTTCAGTGCTGGGGATCAAACGCAAGGTACTACTGAGGTTTTAAGTGAAACAATATAATTAATACTTGACCATTTAGGACACACATTTCAAACTACTGTGCATTACCTCCTTTAAGACATTTCTGCCCTGTGGGATGGTGGGTATATAAGAAAACAGGGAGACTCTTAAGTTGAAACTGTTTGTAAATCTGATCAAGTGTCACTTTAATCCCTGTGCACGTCTGCTCGTCTGAGACAGTTCACAAAGTTCTTCGTAGCTGTTGAGACCAATGTTTTCAGTACATCCTAGGCATGACTCCATTTGGGTGTCTTCAGTTTTGCTCCCTGTCTCCCCCAGCCCTGGATACAGACTCTCATATTATAGTCCAGGCTATCCTGGAACCCTGGGGGACCTTCCTACTTCAGCAGCTGTGAGCCACCATGTGGGGCTTTCCAGAGACTAACTGAGCTTCTCTTCCCACACTCTTGGGAATGACTGACCTTCCTCTCCACTCTCTCTATCCTATTAATTGTGGCAGCATTAAAATATCATCATACATATCTATTGAGATTTTGATTGATGGAAAATTGAATTTAGAAATTATTTTGGGGGGTTTGATTTATTTAGTACATAGAAGTTTTTTTTTAAATAAAATCACCTAATAATATTTTTTCTGTTTTTATTTGCATTTTTGGTTTTCATCATACAGATCATATAGATTTCTTATTAATATTTACTGCCTGGTATTTATGTTTTTTCATATTTTTAAAAATAATATTTTTATTAATTTTTACACCATATTTTGATCATATTTACTCCACCACCTCAAGTCCTCCCAGATTTCTCCTTTCCACCTGATCTCCCTCCCCACTCAACTTTGGGTCTTCCTCTTTCTCCTCCACCTCTTCCTCCTAAAGCCCACTGGTTCCCATTTCTATGGCACTAATCTGGGGAGTGGGGCACCCCAGAGTGTGAGCAGCCTACAAGGGGTCACACCCTTAAAGCACAGTGACTGTCTTGTACTCAGACATTCCCAGACGCCAGTAGTTCCTCAGTGAGTGGTGGGATTTCCTGCCCACTCCCCCTGCTGGAATTGTGTCTCCCTGGAGTTTGTCCCGGTCTTGTGTATGATGTCACAGCCGCTGTGAGTTCGTATAGGCAGTATTCAGAAAACACTGTTTTCTTGAATTTACCCAAGATTCCTGGCTCTTTAATCTTTCTTCTCTTGTTTGAAGATTCCTTAGTCTTGTAGGGAGGGATGTGACATGCCCATCCCCTTTAGGGTTGAACACTCCACAATTTCCTGTTCTCTGCAGTCTGCCCAGATGATGTTCTCTGTATTAATTGCCATCTCCTACAAGAAGAAGCTTCTCTGAACAGGATTGAGAGAGACCCTGGTGCTTCTTCTTATTTAGTTTTATTTTCTTTTAAAAATATTTATACATAAGAAAGCATAGCATACTGTGTATCTTTGGGCAAATTACTTGTTCCACGGTTTGGCTTTTAAAATAAGTAAGATTATAGCTTTCTCACAGGGAGTGTGTAACACTCAGAGAAGACCCTATTTTAAAGATGTTAGTATGTAACTCTCAGTTAATGAATAGCATCACTACCATTGAGATCTCCTAAGTGTCCATGAGCTGTTGAATTTTCTTATTGTGTTTAGCAGTGTTTTCAGTTGACTTTAGTTTTGAAATATTCATCCATTCTTCTCTAAATCAACCTTTGCCTTCTCTTTCCTCTCATATAAGATTTTAAAGTACCTGTTAGAACTAGTTTAATTCAGGGAAAAGGTGTCTGGGGTCATTACTAATTTCAGTTACCTTTGATGTACTGATCAAAATGTCACCTATGTCCTGATGTGAATGAACTTGGAAAATCAATGTAGAAATTAAATATACAACAAGGTTGTATGGTCTATAAAGAAGATGTTTTGTTCAGAATGACGTAGTCAGAGATGGAAATCCAACAGTATATCATTAAAGACTCTGTTAGGCTTCACAGTGTATGCTACTTCCTTGTATAAATGCTGGTAAACACTGCCAAATAAATGAACTAACCGTAAATTATATGGCGTATGTAAGACAAGATAGGTGTATACCTGTCATTATTTTCTAAAAATAGGATTCCAGGAAAATGATGAATCCAAGTTGAAACTTGGGGCCAGTAATCCTGAGATCAAAAATTTTTGAGAGCATCAATAAAATTTTTTGTCTTGGATTTTCCTATATGTTCAACATTTTGATGTACTTAAGCTTAATTTTAAGTGAATAGTGTGGTTCCATGATAGTGTATGACCAAGAAAAGAGCAAAAACTGTAGCCAAAGAGCAATTTGTGAACTGTTCTCCATGGCAGAAGAAAGAATTAAAAATTCATTCATCATGGCAGTTTCTAAATGAGTGGTGGTCTAATTGTGAATGGCTTCTTACAGGAGCAGCTGTGACATATAAAATTTAGAAATATCAGCTAGATCACACCATCCATTTTGCCATCTCCACTCCACAATCCGAGTGGGCTGCTGCAGAGTGCCAGGTGAATACGAGAGGTGGGGAGGTTTAGGAGACGCCTGGAGTCAGAAACATTAGTTATGTTTCTACAAGTCAGTGTAGAAGATGAACTTGAGCCAGCCATGACTGACTGAATTAGGCCTGTGCAAAAGGAGTCAAGCAAGTTTCTTTTTTTGGACAGAGGATAAGTGGGGATGTTATTATTGAAAGGAGAAATAATTATGGGATTCGGGGAGCAGAACTGCTCTTGATACACAGTATGTAAGGAGGTAGGAAAGGGAACAGGATGCTTAGGTTGTGGACGGTTTTGATACTCAGGCAGGAAAGTTTTACCCGTGGTCCTTGGTGGCTAAGGGGTCCCCTTACCCTTAAGAAGGCCCTTATTTGAAAAAAGGTATTACCTTTAAAAATAAGCTAACCTCATAACTGTAACCCACATTAAGAGGGCCTGGCAGTGGGATCAGGACTTATCCCAGGTGTGTGAAATGGCTTTTTGGAATTCCCTAGGGTGGGATACCTTGCTCAGCCTTGATGCAGTGGGGAAGGGCTTGGTCTTGCCTCAACTTAGTGTGCCAGACTTTATTGATTCCCTAAGGGAGGCCTTACCCTCTCTGAGGGTAAGTGGATGGGGGGTGGGATTGGAGGAGGTGAGGGGGGCAGGAGAAGGGAAAAAAAGTAAAAAAAATTAAATAAAAAAAATAGCCACCCCCCCCCCCCAAGGAACTTAAACCAGAATGGAGTTATTAGTCCTGAAGAGGCTTAGGTTATAACAGCAGTCTCGAGGCACCCTGAGGGATGCCCTTGGGAAGTGGTGGTGTTTTTTCTCCCACCGATGATGTGAACTAGGAACAATCACTGCAACTCCAGCAATGGCAGCTGCTTCAGGACAAGACGAAGCAGCCAGTAAATACTGGTTTAAGTCTGCTGTCAGATTTGACTGCTGAGCAATGTGACTTAGAATTATCATCTCTCTCTCTTTTTTCTCAGTCTCCCATAAATCAATGTGCACAGTATATGGATGACAAAATACGAAGTGAACGTCCACGGCTTCTAGGAAACTCTGTGGAGTAAAGTTGAGGAGATGAAGGTTGGGCTGCAGTGGTCACAGCAGTCAGAGTCCCCAAGTACAAAACACCCCGGTGACCCACCCCGCATTGAAAATGAGCGAAGAAAATGATTGCTTCAGAGATTTCCTGTGGAATCCAATATCTGGTTTTGACACCTGGGATCAGTCATAGACCAGTGAATACAGATTTCTAATGGAAGTCAGTAATGACACCTTATAAAAAAAAGTAAGGGGCGGAAAAATGAAAGGAAATAGCGTGTCTTGCAATTATATTAAAAAACCTAACTAGAACACTTGGTTTGTTTCCCTAGGACACAATTAGCCTTCCATATAGATCACTATACAGTTACACAGTTAAAAATCTGTTTACTTATTTCTGCCTGATAGAGAATTGTTTCTTATTATTTAAGGAGTATGTGGAAATGACTTAACAGTCATGTATATTTAAGCCTGGGGTCAGTAATCCTTGGCAGTATAACTGATGTTAACAAAAAAATCCACAGCTAGTAGACTATTTATAAAAGTAAACTGGAAAATAAATGTATTTTTGTGCTGTATTTCAAGCGCCATGGTGTTCTGAATGTGTCTAACGGTGATTCAATAAAGACTCACCTTAGTGTCCCAGTGGAGTTGTGACCTAAACAGAGCTTTCTGGGACTGCACAGGTTTCGCTGTACACTGGTGTAATCAGTGCTGACTTTAGACAGTTTTAAATAGCATTCATGTGAGTAAACAACGGTTACAATGATGCTATCTCTCCATCAGCCTCGAGCCTGTAATGAATTGGCAGTCTTTCCCTCCCTTTCCTTCATCCCACACACCCACAACCGTGCTTTTAAAATCTACCTGGCTGTTAAATATAAGACTGTCTCTGGCCTTCCCTCTTTCCCTTAGTGGAGCTTGGTCTCTGCCGTCCTCCACTCCTTCCCCTCCAGGGCCTTAGATCTCAGACAGGTCAGCTGACAGGTGGTGTACAGTACTGACCCGAGCATCTCAGCTATTTGTGTAATTATCTATAATTCTGATGCACAAAGACAACCATGTGGTTGGAGAAGTATAGAGAGACTTGTGGGTACTCTCAGGACCCATAGATGTTGCTGCTGGTGGGTTTCCTGATTACCTTAGCCTCAGAACTTAAGGGCTTTGCTTTTGGTTGGATTACACCAGGCCTCATCACCAACATCCCTTGTTATTTTGTGTGTGGATCTAAGGGGTCATCTGGGAGGCTGGATGAGAATAGAGAACCCCTTACATTGTTGAGCAAGACCCAGCAGAGTATGGAGAAACATTAGAGTTGGAGCATGTGACTGAATGGCAATGCTCTGTTAACTGAACTGTGGTCTGTGAAGGCTTGTCTTCCCTTGAGAGAAGGACTTTGAAGGTGTTGCAACCATGGTTCCTCATGCTGGCTCTCGAGGAGCTGTGGTGGACAGTTTGGTTTGTTAACCTGGAATATGTTAGTTACTTTCTAGAAGCTTTCTTTGATTGTTGGGGGGAGATGTTTTTTGTGTATTCAAGAGTTTATAAAGTTGACATAACTGGATAGAGTTTGACCTCAAAATGACATTTGAAAAATGTATATATAATATGCTCAGGTTATTCTGAAAGTATTAAACATAATTATATACATCTAAATTATCATTCAGGAGGGTTCTATGAGTTTGTAATTGGTTGTTAAATGGATGAAAGAATTTACAAGTTGCTAAAAATTCAAAATAATTTCTAATGACTCAATAGAAAGGGAAGTTTTTAGTCTTTGAGGAAATGTTTATACATTTTAGTATTCCTGGTTGTCCTTACGACTGATTTAAGCTGACTTATATAGCTACAGTTTTGATGCCTGAACCTACTTCTTAAGATTTTAATTAAAAAATTAAATAAAAAGAATGTATTTTGTTTATACACACATATACATACCCACATACAGAGAGAGAGAGAGAAAGAGAGAGAGACAGAGAGACAGAGAGAGACAGAGACAGAGAGAGACAGAGAGAGACAGAGAGAGAGAGATTAGAAGAATCTGATCATTTATCCCGAAGGATCTTAATTTCTTTTTTGTTGTTTCTGAGACTTGGTCTCACTGAGAAGATCTGCTGGCCTGACACTGTATATAGACTAGGCTGGCCTTGAACTCACAGAAGTCTGATTGCTTCTGCCTCCCGATTGCTGGGATCAAAGGTTTGTGTTACCAAGTCCAGTTTCTAAGGATCTTAATTTCAAATAAAGTGATGTATCCCCAAAAATGTAAGTCTGTAGCTTTAGACTTCAAGTCAGATCCAGAAGTATGCTGTGGAAGGCAAAGTCACTGGTTAACTTGCAATTTGCAGTTTCAGAAAGGGAAAGTCATGGGACAGTGAGGAGTGTGAGCTCTGGGGTCAGGTGACATGGATTTGAATTGTAACTCTAACTGGTTCCTATTTAGATGGTTTATTTTCTTACTGTCCTAGTTTCCTTATCTGCAAAATGGATTTAACAATAGTGCCTACCAAGTTCAAATAATTACTCTGCCTATTCAGTATGGCAGTACATACAAAATGCACTTGGCAGTTCCAATTATTATTATTGGCAATAATTACTAAATATTATTATTTTCTTAAATTTCTGCAGTTTTAGTTTATGAAGGATTTATTAACTACACAAAATATCACAACTTAGTTTATTTTATCTTAACTAGAAGTCTCCTTAGAAACACTAACTACAGTGTTGTAGTGTGACTTCTCTCACATTGTAGCATTCTGTAACTTCAGAATTAGGACTCCTTACAAACATTGCTTCAAATTGTAGCTAATCCAAAATTAAAACATTGATGTAGCAAATATATGGAATCGTTTATATAGTTTTAATTAAACTGCTTTTGTATCCAGATACTTTTAAGAGCAAAAAATAAAAAATAAAAAACAAACAAACAAACAAAAAAACAAACCAAAAACAAAAATTAAAATTACACTGATTGGGGCTTCTTTCACAAAGATCACTTTAGAAAGTAAGAAATAAAAAAAAAATTGTAAATTATAAATATGAGCACTATTCCCTTGGCTCCCAGGTTGCATTTAAGTACTCTATATTATGAATTTTTAAAACTTCATTATAATTCACATTGAAGCTCTCTTTTTAAACTTCAAAATGTACTCTCATTTGACCACATGCAATCTAGTGATTTGAAGATCATTCAAAAATGTCATAGTGTGTGTGTTTATCTCTGTTCTGGATCCATGAGGATGCAGCAGTGGGTGAACTTGATGAAAATCCCCCTCATGGAACTCTGCTGTGGAGTGAGGCAGGCAGTAGCACCCAGCAGGACTCACAGAAGGGATACTTCTGTAGAGAGGAGGCTAGGAGAGGTAAGGCATGCAGAGGCCTGGGAGATTAGGATTTCCAGCCGCAGCAGGGGGCCACTGGGAGTGGACCATGGTGAGTGAGGGGGAAGGTTGTAGGGATAAAATCAGAAATGTATGCTACACTGTACATATTTCAGGATGCTCTGAAACAGCATTAACTTGGGAGACAGGAACTGTGAGAAGGTTGGATTATAGCCTGCCCCTTTAAAAATTGGTTACCCTAAGAAGTAAGACCCCAGAGCCTGATAACTTCAGGCCACTTCTCTCTCTACCTCCTGCAACACTTAAGGGACAAAGTTAAGAGGCTTTCTGTGCTGTGGTTTTTCCTGTGCTGTGGTTTTACAGCTCCTGATTTGTTTTCCTCACCAGTACTGGCTCCTCCATGTTCTTTGTCTTTTGTCTCCATTAGGGTTTCTGTTGCTGCTAAGGGACACGATGACCATGGCAACTCTTTTTTTTTTTTTTTTTCAAATTTTTTTAATTAGTTAATTTTTTTATGTGCATTGATGTTTGGCTTGTATGTGTGTCTGTGTGAGGGTGTTAGATCCCCTGGCACAGGAGTTCCAGACGGTTGTAAGCTGCCATGTAGGTGCTGGGAATTGAACCTGGATCTCCTGGAAGAGCAGGGTCCTCTGGAAGAGCAGCCAGTGTTCTTAACCACTGAGCCATTTCTCTAGTCCCCCCATGGCAACTCTTAATAAAGAAAACATTTAATTGGGGCTTTTAGTCAGAACTTTTGGTTGGGATTGCTGGCTCCCCAATAATGACACAGAGACTTATTGTTAATTATAAAAGCTCAGCTGATAGCTTAGGCTTGTTACTAACTAGCTCTTTCAGCTTAAACTAACCCATTTTTATCAATCTGCTTTTTGTCTTGTGGCTTTATTACTTACTTTGTACTGTCCATGCTGCTTCCTGTCCCTCAGACTGGCAACTTCCCCCTTCTTCTTCCCAGTGTCCTATGTGCCTGAATATCCTGCCTAACTTTGGCTGTTCAACTTTTTATTAAACCAATCAGAATGACACATGTTCACAATTTACAAAAAGATTATTCTACAACAGGGGCTGGCTTACAGTTTCAGAGCTTTAGTTCATTAACATCATGGCAGGAAGCATGGTGCATAGGCAGACATGGTGCTGCAGAAGGAGCTGCGAGTTCTACATCTAGATCAGCAGGTAGCAGGAAAAGAAAACAACACTGGGCCCTAGCCTTGGAGACCTCAAAGCCCCCTCCCAGTGACACACTTCCTCCAACAAGTTCACACCTCCTAATAGTGCCACTCTCTAAAAGCCTATGGGGGCCATTTCCGTTCAAATCACCACACTATCCCAGACAAAAATTACATGGTGTAAAGCTCCTTCCTAGCTCTGAAAACTTATAAAAGTCAGGTACTTTTCTTTGTTCATGGGATTCTTTTGAAGGCTCTTCTCTACCCCCATATACCTCACAGAGGCTTTTTCTCTCAATGGCAGTCCTCCCAGGTTTTAAAGGTAAGTTTCCCCTTTAAGGCTGTTATGGTGTTTTTACTGTATTGTTACTCTTCCCAATGCTCTTCTGTCTTAAGACCTAGTCAGGGTCTTGTGGCTCCTTCCCTTGATAAAGCCCATTCCTGAAGTGCAGTTCTGTGTCAGCTCCATTCTGGAATCATACAATGGCTGCCATTCCATTTGTATATCTAAGGTTTGGGGTTTTGAGTCAGGGTCACTATAGCTTGGGTTGCCCTTGAACTTAAGGTCCTCCTGCCTGAGCCTCCTGAGTGCTGGGATGTCAGGTGTGAGCCTGCACATACAGCTGGTGACAGTGTGTGAGTGGCTGGGGAGATGGCACAGTGGTCACTTGCTGCCTGGTAGAACACCCAGGTTCAGTTCCCAGCACTTAAGTGGTATCTTCAGTCCTAGGGGGATCAGCACCGTCTTCTGGCCTCTGAGGGTACCAGGAACGCATGTGGGACACATGCACGTATGCAGAGAGAACACTCCTACAGCCTAACTAAAATAAATTTGAATAGAATGAAGTGGCTTCACGTCTGTTTTCAAAGGACACTTTATCAGTTATGTTGAGAAAAGACAGCAATAGCAGGAAACCAGGTGAGATGCTCCTGCAGACATCTTCCAGAACAATCTTGCAGTGACATCATTATTGCCTCACAAGGGCAGCTATCCCGGAGATCCTGAGAGATAATTAGAGTCATTATTTTGTAAGCAGACTCAGTAAGTAAGAATCCAGAAGATGTGGGTGAGCCGCTTCCAGGGCTGTTGGGGGACAGTAGAGAAGTGTTCTGGTTCAGATGAGGTTGCATTGAGAGAACATGCAGTTTTCACACTGTGCATGTCACATGGTGTATCTACAAAATAGAGATAAAGGAAACATGATGTGCTTTGACCTGAGAAGTGTATGATGCATTTTGTGTTTAGAGTTGGTTTAAAGATACATTTTATTGCAAATACTTGGGGATTTATTCTGACTTCTCACTTTATATTGCTGATCTATCACGACACTTATTATGGAGGCCAAAAATGTACTTTTTTGTTTTATTGCTTCAGTTTTTAGAAGATACACACAGTTATTCTATTATATGTCTATTTTTGAAGACTTACTTTCAAATATAATCTATACTGAATAACCATGTTTTATTTGAAAATGGTGCCATGATTTCCCAAATACTTTTTTGAAAAGTTTCTCAAAAGTTAATTTAAAAATTTGCCTATAAACCATTATAAACTCATGAACTTTGTTTTGGCACATGGTACATGGAGATACTCTTTTTTTTCATTTTTCTTTATTAAGAAATTTTCTACTCACTCCACATACCACCCACAGATCCCCCCTCCTCCTTCCGCCCACCCCCAGCCCTCTCTCCAAAGCCACCCCACATCCCACATCCCCCAAATCAGGGTCTCCCATGGGGAGTCAGCAGAGCCCGGCACACTGAGCCTAGGCAGGTCCAAGCCGCTTCCCACTGCTGCACAGAGATACTCTTAAGAGCCAACAGGTATACTGTAGCACATTGCCTTTCTTTTCAACTTTTTGTTTCGCTTGACTTAGTAAATAACTTTCCCATTTGCTTATTTGTCTATGTCCTTGTCCTCTTCCTCTCTTCAAAGTCATCCTTGTGACTGCATGCATTTAGGTACCTCTGTCCTACAATACCTACTTTTCCAGATCTAGGCTCCCTGTTCACTTGCTCTTAGTCCTGAAGGGCCTCCATCATCCTGCAGACTCCTCTATGTTCCTTCCTGTTTCAGCAAGATCTTATGCCTCCTGCTCTCTAGGTTTGCTTTTAAAACAGGATCTCACTCTGCAGCCTATGCTGATGGCAGACTCCTCCTACCTAGGTCTCTCAAGTGCCATGATACAAGCATGAGTCACCATCCCTGGCTTGCTTCGTTATTTCGAAGAATGCTTAACCAGTGGTTTCCTAAGGAAATAAGGACGCCTTCTGCCCTTATTTCTATTCTTACATTCAATTGATATGTTGACTTCATATAGAATTGGAGTTGAAATATTTTCCCTGAAGAACTTTTAAATCATCACTCTGTTGTCTTCCAGGTCCCTTCATGTATTTTTTCCCCCTTTTTTCTTTGGTATTTTGAGACAGAATTTCATTATGTAGCTCAGAATAGCCTTGAACTTGCAACTTTCCTTCCTTCTCCTCCTGAGCGCCAAGATTATAGGTGTGTGGCACCATAGCCAGCTGGTTTCTTACTTTTAAATTTTTTTTTCTGTTCTGTGTGATATCTGTTATATGTAGTCTACCTTTTCTCCTGCTGATCTGTATGCTGTTCTTACACGTTTGCAGCTGTAAGTAAGTGCATGATTTGCATGATTATCATATACTATCCAGTGTGTAAGGAAAAGTCTTGACATGCACTTTGATTAGCCCTTCCCTATATGTGAAGCTTATTAGCAAGTTGCTTTGCTTAATGGTAATGAGACAGCAACCAAAATGGCTTCCTCATGGGAGTCAATTGTTGTTGGAGACGTTTTTCTTTCGGATGGGAAAATCTGATGGGTTAGGTTGGGCCTTGTGTGTGTGTGAACTGATCAAGAGTGTTGATGTCAGGGTCCTAGTGAGCATGGTATTCTGTTGTGGAATATTACTTTAACTATGTAAAGATGCGTTACATTTGTTTTTGTTGCATTTCTTTAATCATGTAAAGATATGTTGCTGTTTTACCTAGCTTGCCTAAAGCACCTGATTGGTCTAATAAAAAGCTGAATAGCCAATAGGTAAGTAGTAGAGGGATAGGCAGGGCTGGTGGACAGAGAGAATAGGTAGGAGGAGGATTCTAGGAGAGAAGAGAATGAGAGGAAAGGACAAGGGAGAAAGAGGGAGACACTCAGGGCCAGCTAACCAGGCAGCAGACATGGAGCAGGACAGACAGAAGGAAGGAAAGATAAAAAGTCCCGAGGCAAAACATAGATGAAGAGAAACAGGTTAATTTGTTATATGAGCTAGTGAGAAACAAGCCTAAGCTAAGGCCAAGCATTTATAACTAATAATAAATCTCCGTGTTATGATTTGGGAGCTGGTTGGCAGCCTAAAGAAAGCCTGGTACAATATTCAGTGCTTTGAATTTAGTGCTGGTCCTCAGTCTGTTTCCCCTTCATGGTGTCCCCCGTTTTCAAGTGCATATGGCAGTATCTCCAGAGGACAACCAGGGTACACTGGGTAAGGATGTCCAGGGACTTGGAGCTTTAAGTTGTGACCTGAGAGACTTTGCACAGCTCTCCAATTTCAGCATAGCTTCTTGTCTTCCCTCCCTGTTTTCTGATCTGTCTGTATTTGGTGCAGAAATTAGCTCACATGTCATTGGTTGCCCACCAGCTTCCTCTGCTTACTCAAGCCAGTAATTGCTCCTTATGCATTGTTGAAACGTTTCTAACTTTGTCTTTGTCCTAGTGAGTTTATATCTTGTTTTGAGAAAAAAGGTCTGTGGTCAGTCTGCCATGTATAACCAGATGTCTCAGTCCCCTCAAGCTTTATGGGTTTTTGTGTTTTGCTTTAGGGATTTATTTTTATTATTTTAAATTATGTGTATGCTTGTGGGAATGTACATGTAAGTGCAGGTGCCAGTAGAGGCCAGAAGAGGGTATTAGATCCTCTGGAGCTGGAGTTATAGGTGGTTGTGAACAGCCTGATATGGACACTAGGAAGGCAACTTGGTTCTCTGCAAGAGTAATACACGTTCTTAATCACTGAGCCATCTCTCCAGCCCTGCTACTTGGGTTTTTATTTTAACCTGCTGTACTGTAAGAATTTCACATTCTGCCTTGAAATTATTTCTAGAATAAGGCTGAATCTAAGAACTTTTAAAAGTTCCCTTTGAAGGATGGTGTTATTTGTAGGTGTGGAAAGCCATCTCACTCTTTGGTGCAATTGCAAAATCTCTACATATGGTCAGTATTATTCTTATTTTATATAACAAATATCATGTATGTACCTGTATATTGTGTTTATTCTGTGACTAGGACTTTAGAAAAACCGACTAAATTCTTACCACAATCTTCAGAAGTTGATACTGTCATAATGATTTCCATTTTCTGTTAAGTAGACAGCAAGGGTGAAGGAACTTGCTCAGGGTCGACTGCCTGGAAAGTGATATGGTCACGATATGAACCCAGACAGTCTAGCCCCAGCTTCCATGGCATATACAACTGTGACAGAAGAATAACTAAGACCAGAATGATGATGTTGACTTTGTGTCAACATAAAACTCAAAACTTTTCCAGTTTATTTTCTGCACCATGATAGACATTAGGTGCTTGCAGAATGAGTGTAAGAATATGAACAAAAGCCTTTGAAAGAAAGAACTGTTGAATGTGGTAGTACTCATGCAATAAAAATGTCAAGTTAGGAATCTGAGCAGGCCTTATAAGTCCTTTAGACTTGAAACACGGCTGTATGTGTGCCTTCTGGGAAGGTAGGCATGGCAAGCGGAGACCACCCAGGACTTAGCTGCTATAATTTCCTCGGTCATGGAGACGGACCCACCTCACACTGCTGAAGTTGTCTGACTGTCTTCAAAGCAGACTGGGACCACATTGATTTGGTAGTTACCTCAGAGATTTTATTCTTTCCTAGATGTAGAACTGCACAGAAGGCAGAAGATATGATACTTCAAGTGTCTCAAAGAGATATTCTGGAGACCAGATCTCTGTACACTCTCCTGTCTATAATCACCCATGTTGTGTGAGTAGGTCTAGGCACATTTTTAGAGGCTATAAGATAAATATTGATGACTTCCACTTGGAGAATCTGTTTATTTTCTTTGTGAGGTGTTTAGGCATTAAACTTTACTAGATAGCCCAATGATTGGGTCCCTTTTGTATCTGTAGCTCAGCAGATAAATACCAGAATTACCCAATTTTTATGTAGGGTCAGGGAGTCCTCTAGGTTATAAGATGACATAGGTGATATGTCCCCTTCATAAGAACCCAAGTGGTTTTGTATGGAGAATTTTAGATGATCTAACCTCAGAGCTATAACAGCTGCAAATCCATAGAGCCCAGATGTGACACACGGAATGTCCTCATTTGTCTGCAGCCATCACAGCACTCACTTGTTCTGTGAAGGAGTGATTAGAATAAAATGAAAGACCAATTCATCAAGATCCTCAGACACCAGAATTTGAATCACAGTATGGAATTTCAGTGTGGCTCATTAAGAATTATATGCTTTTAGGAAAACGGTGCTTTCTGGTCACCTTCAAATTGAGAAACCTGAGAGGCTTGGAGTATAGGCAGCAACATGGATGACAAGGGTTGCCTTCAGCAGACTCAGGTTGACTCCCAGCTCTACCTGTTACCCTGTGACTTTGGCCATGCTGCTTAGCAGTTCTAAACGCCATTTCACTCTTACCTGATATGGTGGCAATAATACTGCCCATCTCTGAATAATAAATGGAATTGGGTAGGATAATGCAATAAGCATTTAGTAATGACTAGCACACTGAAATAGCCATTGTGCATTTTACAGTAGCAGTATTAATCACGTCATCGCAGCACACCCCTCTCTTTGACAGTCTTATCCTATAGGTGTCATACACTAAGTATTTCTCAAGTTTCTTTTCTACACCTGCCACTCTGGTTTTCGTGTTTGTCTCTCACCTCTACTCCTGCAGGAATGTGTTGTTTGATTGCATTGACTCATCAAAAATCTGTTCTCATGATTCTTGATCAGGTGTGCTCAGCTGTGTTCGTGTGTTCATGCCCCTTCACTGCTCAGTGACCTTCAGTACTCTTTATCATCTTTGGCATAAGCACACTTGTGCTCTGGGGTACCCCTTTGTGATGGTTGTTCAGGTGTAAGCCCTAGGTGGTTGGCTATTTTCTGCTATATGCTTAGTTCCCATTCTTGGAGAAGGAGAGAGGGGTTCTTCTGATACCATGACGTCAGTCCCCGAGCATCATCATCTCACCCCCACCAGTGATCGCCCAGCTTCAGTCAAGCCTGTATATATTTATTGAAAACACTTCATTCCTAATGAGTAGACTAGACTTGCTTTTATTGAATCTCAGTTGGATGCCTTTTTCTTTTACATACTTTCTGTGTTTATTATAGATTGGGATTTTACTGGAATGTAATAGGGTATAGGGGATTTTTATCTAATTTTGACAATACCATTATTTCCATGTATCTGGGTCTTTTTCTTAATAAAATGGCAGTATTTATTTGAACTTTTAAAACATTTATTCTTCCCTCATATATTACATCCCAACTGCAGCCTCCTCTTCCCTCCACACCTCCCAGTCCCTCTCCCTAGCGCTCTTCTCCTCCAGATCCACTCCTCCTCTGTTTCCCTTCAGAAAACATCAGGCCTCCTAAGAATATCAACCAAACATGGCATAACAAGTTTCAATAAGACCAGGCACATCCCTTATATGTATCTGCTTTTCACCATTAGAGAATTTGGGAAGAAGGCTGGCAGTCAGAATCAGTCTCTGGTGGTGTCTTCTGTGGGAAGGACTTCTCATGCATAAGCACATTTACATTTTCTTTGTTTCAATTGCATGAAAGAATTCTAAAGTCATAGATCTGATTCTTCACAGATACAAATCCAGGCTTCATATTCTAGCTTACAGAATTCATTTATGTTTTTCATTATATTTTGCATAGAGGTCATCACATATTTCTGATGAGAAAGAAAAAAAACTGCTTTAAATTCAAGCCATTTTCTCTATCAAGCTAAAAATATTTTTCCCCCAGGGAAAAGCATTTTGCCAGCAGAATTTTGTAGTTTATGGTCTAAACTAGGAAAAGGTGCATAAAAATGTGAAGCACATGAATGAAAGAACTGTACTTTTAGCCTGAGTATGAAAACCCAGATTCCTTTTTTGTGCTGTTATAGGAAGTATTTCAGATTTTGTACATATTTGCTCTTTCTCCATTTAGAGATGGTTGTGCTGTGTGTTCTTTGCAAAGGTATTTAAAATCTGACTACTTCTGTGGAATATAAATATTGAGGTCGATGTCTAAAGGTTGTTTTTAAAATTTAAAACATCTATGCTCCTTCATGCTTAAATATTTATTGAACAGAAGTTGTATAAGTCATGGGCACTGGTGGGGGACTCCTGACCTAGAATAGATCCTGGGTTGTGATGCCCACAAAGATTTGGTAGGAACACACCAAGGTTAGTGCACATGAAGTATGTACTCCTCAAGCAGACAGCTTAGGAGTTTCCCCATTATTTTATAAGGAATCTTTATAAGGAATAGCTTATGTAGATACCTGTCTTTGTGGCTCTCCCAGAAGTATTGCTCATTGAGTGTTGTGCTATTTGGAGCATCTAAGAAAGGCTTTCCCAGGGCAGTAGATGGGGAGAGAACTTATCAGTGAGTCTGTTGCAAAGAACAAATGCTGTGTTCCTTTGTCCCTCAGTGCCTGAGAAGAAGCCCCAGTGAAGGAAGATGGATTTCTGTCATTGTTTTGAATATTCTGCCCTTTTCATTCTAATGATTCTCTTTCCAGATTCCCTCTCTCTTGGCATTATTCATAAACTTGCTAATGAAACTGAGGGAAGTGATCTAAGAAGCTCTGGCATTATATGCTGTTCATTTTCTGGTTATTCTGCTGCCCATTCTGCTGCTGGTGGTGGTATCCCTGACCCCATTTCCTTCTTTCCTCTTCCTCTTCCTCATTTTCTTTTGAAATAAGACTCTACACCATAGTCCAGGGTGATCTGAAACTCACTATGTAGCCTAGGCTGGCCTAAAACTATCAGTCCTTCTGCTTGGCTTTTGGAGTTGGGATTATAGTCATGAGCTGCAGCACACGTCATACTGCTCTGCTGCTGTGGAGTAATGCTTTTGTACACTGGTTTAATAAACCTTCCAGTAGCCAGGAAGGACGTATAGGTGGGATAAGCAGACAAGGAGAATTGTGGGAAGAGGAAGGCTGAGTAGGGAGATGCCAGCTTGCCATCCAGGGAGCAGCATGTAATGGCACACAGGTAAAGCCATGGAACATGTGGCAACATATAGATTAACAGAAATGGGCTGAGTTTAAGTGCAAGAGCTAGTCAGTAGTAAGCCTGAGCTAATGGCTGAGCAGTTTTAATTAATATAAGCCTCTGTGTGTTTACTTGGGTCTGAAGGGCCATAGACTGGGCAGGACGTAGGAAAACTTCAGCTACACTCTGCTTTTCTGGATCAGTAATGTAGAGATCAATGCAAGAAGGATCATTGAGGAAGAGCACACAGACCATTGGAATTAAGTCTTTTTGATAGGGAAATGAAAGCAGAGAAAAGTAAGCCCATACATTAGAAGAATCCACTTGCCACTATGGATGCCCAAGAGATGGAAAGGAAGATAATTGGCTGGCTTCCTTGGGATCTTCTTCATAAGGTGATCTTAAACTTTGTTTCCTAGTGCTTGGCATTGTAACTAATGGATAGTAGGTGTTAACTACATTTTTGTGAAGCAGTTGAAGATGAAGTCACAGAAAATGGGGATGTAGATAGTAACTCTGAGGTATAATAGGAAGCTAGTGATTAAATTACTAAATTACTAATCTTAAGGATATAGAAGAAGCTTAGAAAAGAAGGGAGATATCTAAAACAAAATCCACTGAAAAAAATGTCCATTTCATTTTAATTGAAAGACATTTGACTAAAAAAAAAAAAAAAAGAAACACAACACTAAGTATTCAACATTAATATTCTGTTAACTAGTAAATATTAAGACTAAACCTGCTGTTTTAATCTTACGTTGATTTTAATTTTAGTATGAAAATTAAAATGAGTTTCCATTGACTCTTTGCAATGAACACTTGCAAGTAAAGATATATGGACAAAGGGGTTTACTGCTGCTTCCATGATGAGATTTATTATTTTTTTCACCTCTTTTCTCTTAAATTTTATTTTATTCTGGAGGGTGGTACAGGGGTGGAGGGCAGATGTCAAGGGATGAGGAAATGAATGGGATCAAGATATATGATGTAAAAGACACATAGAATAAATAAAAAGAAAGTTAAAAACACAAGTTTAATTTAAAATTAGTATTTAGGATTTCTCATGCTTCTTGTCTAAGCCAACTGAAATTCCTTGCTTTCTTTTATTTTTTAATGGCATATATTGTGCAAAATAATGATGCCATTGTGACATTTTCATAATGTCTTTAATGTTCTTAGACCACGATCACTCCCTCTATCCCCTTTTATCTCCTTTCTTGCTGATCACCCTTCTTTCCCATTAATATTCTCTTTGTTTTGACCACCATCCCATTGCACATTACAGAGTAAACAGGCAATATTTGTCTGTAAACTCTTGCTTTAAGTTTGTAGTGGAGAAATTTTAGATTATTTTGGTGTTTTAATAATCAGATGCCAGTTACTTATGTGTATATATTTTTACAAATCAAGACAGCTGTAATTGAATTTTCTTCCTGAATATTTCACTACCGAAAGTAGAATTTATTAACATTTAATGTTATAAGTAAGTTAACTGATTGACTGTGCACACACAGGAAGCTGTGCGTTAATTAAAGATTGTAGTGTAAGTGTTCTTGAGAAGCTAATTGATTACAAGGTGAACATATTTAAAGTAGAATGTACTGAGGTTTATCATCATTCTGCATTGCTTTCTGTCATGATAAACACCATGATCAAAGCAATTTGGTGAGGAAAGAGTTTATTATAGCTTACAGGTTATGGTCCATCATCAAGGGATTCCAGGGCAGGAGCTCTAGGCAGGACCTGAAGTAGAGAACAGAGCGTAATGCTGCTTACTGGCTTGCTTCCTCTGGCTCATCAGCTGGCTTTCTTGTGCAGTCCAGGCCCAAGGATGGCACCACCCACAATGGGCTGGATCCTCCATCATTAACATTAATTAGTAATTAAGAAAATGCCTCATAGACATGTCCATAGGCCAGTTGGGTGGAGGCAATCCCTCAACTGAGGTTCCCTCTTCCAAAGTGTAGTCAAGTTAACAACTGAGCTAACTATGACAATCACTGAGAAAACTGATCAGCAAAAGATGTAGCAAGACAAGATGACTGATAGAGCGGTTAAATCATCATTCTTAGTTGATGACCTTATGTGTCTTTGTGCTTCTTTGGAGCAGTCAGATTGCTACTTCAGTTACAGAACAAACATGATCATATGAGCTACATAGTTTTATCTATTCATGATCACTTTTCCCAGATGAAGTTCTGATTAGTGTTTTCCTGCTTGTGACACCCAAGTTGATGGATGCACAGTTCTGATGCTTGCACAGGGCCTGGCATGATTTCTGTTTGTCCGACTCTCTGCCTTGTCCCAGCTTTCCTTTCCCACCTGCACCCTCGCCTTGTTCT
>CABHPQ010172506.1:20420-43693 GCA_902168405.1 Peromyscus aztecus
CTTCTTCTTCTTCTTCTTCTTTTTGGTTTTTCGAGACAGGGTTTCTCTGTGTAGCTTTGCACCTTTCCTGGATCTTGCTCTGTAGACCAGGCTGGCCTTGAACTCACAAAGATCCGCCAGCCTCTGCCTCCTGAGTGCTGGGATTAAAGGTGTGCGCCACCATCACCCAGCTTCAGGTTTTCTTTTGAGAACTCCCTGTATAGAAAGGATGCTGGAGTTTTTGTCTAGAGGATGGGTTTCACTGGAAGGCTGTTTTGAGATGGAGGAGTCTTGAGAAGAGGAGCAGGGTTTTCAAAGGTTAGGCAATCAGGAATTAAATTTTGGATTTAGTAAGTTGGAGATTTGTGCTCAATTTCTGAAGGGAGTTGTCACGTAAATCGACCTGATTCATCTGGTCATTCTTCAGTGGCAGGGTCCTGAGAGAGAGGAGCAGGGGATCAGAAGATAAGGAGACAGGAAAGATTTGGACCCAGGAGACCTTTCACAAGGTCTTATGCCAAGCAAGCTTATTAAGAAATGCAGCATCTTATATACTATTTTCAGAAAAAAAAAATCAGAGTCAACAAAAAAAAAATCATACAATGGAATGAAATCAGTAAGAAGCTAATCAAACAGTGCTGCACAAGGGAACAGAGGCTATCTTAAGGACATTAGAGACCAAGCATACAATGGTCTTAGGACTGATAACCATAGCTCCTTGAAGCCCTGGCTCCAGACCCTTACTGGCTTTGCCAAGCATGTTCCTGGTTCTAGATAAGGAGCTGTGTTTCTTTTCTTCTCCATTCATCGGGGCCTCTGGGAAAACCTTGGATAAGCCTAGCTCTCAAAAATAAATAGTGGAATATATGAGTCTGAAGATGAGGGACAAGTAGGGCCTAGAGATGCAAATGTGGACACCCCAAATATACTGGTACTGTCTGAATAATGGGAAGGATGAGCTCACCTGTGGAGAGAGTGTAGATTGAGGCAGGGATAGGTCCAAGGTTCCTGTGCTGGGACATCTCAGTCTTCAGTTGGGAAAAAAGTGAATTTGTAGCAATTGCAAAGAGACAGAGCTAGTCAAATAGGAAAGACCTGGGCTTGTGTAATTGGAGCCCCCATGAGGACCTGGGGAAGGAGGAGCTGCTCCATTGTTCTAGGTGTTCCAAGAGGTTATGGTAAGGCTTAGCATTGGCCTATGGAGGGGATAGAGAAGATAGACCTGATATTAATGAGTTAAAGAATAAATGTAAAGAGGAGTTAAGAAAGGCCAAGTCCTCCTTTTAAAAAATTTGGTAGGGCTGGAGAAATGGCTCAGCAGTTAATAGCACTGGTTGTTCTTCCAGGGGACCCAGGTTCAATTCCCAGAGCCCACATGGCAGTTAACAACTGTCTGTAACTCCAGTTCTAGAGGATCCAACACCCTCATTTAGACATACATGCAGGCAAAAAAACAATGAACATAAAAAAAATCGGTATAAAGAAAAAATAGAGAAATGGAGTTGGGATTAAGGAGATTTAAGGTAAAGGTGAACTATGGGATTTAAAATGGTTTCATTCCTCTATGTCTTAACAAACAAAAAAAGGTCCTTTGGGCCACAAGGCTGTGCTATAAACAGGAGAAAACTGTCACTGAACGAGGTGGAGCTCATTTTGTTCTCTGTGGTGCCGGCAGTCTTTATAGGGTGTCAGCCCCTGTTGTCCCTGTCCAGTTTTCTTCTTTAGGTTATCGGTGTTAGATGGTGTCTTTGAGCTGCTGTAAAGCTGAACAGCCCTGCGTGAGATGTTCTATAAACCTAGAAATAATTTTAGTGTAAAACTATTAGAGAGAATTTCTAGTTGGAAGTAAAGTTGGTGCAAGCATTTAAATTCTTTTGAGATATTTAATGGGGTTAAAGGAATCAGCCATTATTTTTTAAGTAATAATTGCTTTAAAAGATACATTTTTATGGACATACCATATGCTTTTGTAAAGACAAGCTGAAGCACTGAGTGAAAATTAGTTGACACATGCTGCTTTATGTTTATCCCCATAGGTAGGGAAGGGGTAAGGAGTGAGGAAAGGAGAAGGAGAGGAGTATATCAGGGACCAGCCACCTAGCCAGCCACAGAGTAAGAAGGAAAGAAAGATTGATAGAATAAAAAAGGTAAAAAGCCCAGAGGCAAAACATAGTCAAAGAGAAACGAGATAATTTAAGTTAGAAAAGCTGACTAGAAACAAGCCTAGCTAAGGCTGGCCATTCACAAGTAATAAGAAGTCTCTGCTGGGCGGTGGTGGCGCACGCCTTTAATCCCAGCACTCGGGAGGCAGAGGCAGGCGGATCTCTGTGAGTTCAAGGCCAACCTGGGCTACCAAGTGAGTTCCAGGAAAAGGCGCAAAGCTACACAGAGAAACCCTGTCTCGAAAAACCAAAAAAATAAAAAAAGAAGTATCCATGTATTTATTTGCGAGCCAGGTTGTGGACTACCAAAGAGTAAAAAACAAACAAACAAACAGACAAACAAACAAAACCAACTACAGGGGACTGTCTTGGAGAAAATGGTTTCTGCAGAGTCTTGGGGTAGGGACATTTCACCTGTGCTTATGGACATTGTTTTTGCCAATAATTGTCTTTGACTAGTCATTTTAATTTCCTATTAGTTGGAATGATAGTCCATCAATAAGTTCTACTTAACATTGCCTTACCTACCATAAAAATGCAGTTTCTTAGTTGAAGCAGAACATTTTCATCCGTGAGAGGAAGCTCAGCATTGCAGTGGGCGTTCCTCATTGAGATTTTACCCATGTGGGACGTTCCTGTTTCTGCAGAGATCCATGCATCATGGATGATTCACCTGGTTTTAGTAGGAAGCCAGTTATTTTGTGTATGCATTAAAAACCAACACCTCATTATTTCAATCCTGCTATGCTCAGATAGAACGTTTTTGTTTAGGACTGTCTCAGAAGACAGAGTCTGGCTTTCTGATTGGCACCCTCTTTTTCTGAGAACACCCTCTTGTTTTTTTTTTCTTTTTTTTTGAGAACTGGGTGCCTGTCAATTTAAAACTGTTTATTTGAAAAGTTACTTGGCTGTTATTAGTGAAATTAATTCTTGATGAGTTTTTTTTTTAATGTTCTTTCATTGAAAGTGTTTTGTGGTAAGTACTCAGTTGTGAATACATTGTGCAGCTGATTTTCCTATTGGCAAGCAAATTTCACCTCTTCTTTGTGTGAGTGTGTGTGGGGCACAGAGACAGGGTCTCTCTCCATAGCCCTGGCTGCCTGGACCTTACTATGTAGATCAAGCTGGTCTCAAACTCTGGAAACTCTAGGTTTTCAGTTCTGACTTGAATCTTACACGCTGGAGCTTTGTAGTTAGTTACAATGGGGAAACACATGGCTGAGAAAAGACAGGTGAGAGGAATGGGGACAAAGTATAGACTTAATATTGAATTATCAATAGACATTCCATCTTTAGTCGAAGGAAATGGGAGCACGTATCAATAAAGCCTGTAGAGACGTCCTTACAGGTTTTTAAAAAGGTTTTCGATTTCTTGAAATAGTGTGAAAGGCAAGTGCAGGGCAATGGAAACAGAGATGTTGGGGAATAATCTGTAGAAACTGATGAAGTGGAGTGACTGAGAGAGAAACCTGGGAGGCCTGCAGCTCATACAGAAGGAAATGTGTAGACTGAACTGAAGCAGGAGCGCTAAGACTCGTGCCACATTGCATGCTGGAGCACAAGATCCAAGAGGCAGGACATCTATGTGTTTAGTGCCTGGTTGCTCCTGAATGCACATGATCACTAGAGTTGAAAACTGTGTTATTGTTGTGGCAGTTGTTCTTGTTCAGTCTTACAGGAACCCTCTAAAGGATAGGAATTCGGATTGTTCCCATAAGTAAGGTATCTTGCCAAAGGCCTTTGGTAGGAACTCATCTTTCTCCCATTCTTGATCTTCCTTTCTCCATCTGACTGTTTTGCCTGAGTCTATGTTGGAGTTAGTAATCCAGTATGCCTGTTTGTGTGGGTTCATCTATGAGGTTGCCTCTTCCTCCCCACCCCCCATTGAACTGGTTTGATCTCGTAAGACTTCTGAGCTACATAACCTTGCTTTGGTGTGTCAGTCAGGGTTTGTTTTCTGTAGCAAGGTGGATCTGGGCTGAGTATGGGTCCTTGAAGTCATTGGGTGGTCCAGCTGCAGCTGCAGTTCATTTAGAACTTGCCCATAGAAAGTTTTGGTTTTGATTGGATCTGTTTGGAAGCAATTCTATGTTTTACATGAGTTGAATCTTCTTGAGTGAGTGGGACATTAATTAAAGAAGTGGATGCTTTAGCAGTGGGTTGATAAAGCCAACATGATTGATTTGACTTTTGCATTGTGGTAAGTGAAATCATAATTTTTTTCTGAATTAGAATCACTACTGGAAAGAGGAATTAGAGATGGAAAGATGGCTTCCAAATTCTTTGAGTCAAACTATTGCAATGGTAGCCAAAGTTAAGTTTTCTTTAAAATATGGGGAAAAGCTTTGTGTCTGCATCCAGGGCAAATAGGAAAAAGTACATCTTTGAGTCATGGAGGTAGGCAGTGTGCTTGGAGACCCTGGAGTCCATCCAAACGCTCTTCCACCAGAGGCTCAAAGAACCATTGTTTGTGAGGGTTTGAGTTACAGAACTTGTTTCACTCTTCTAAGCTATGCCCCTGTGGTGTTACAAAGCCTCATTGTACGTTATCAAGTTGCATTCAGATATAGATAACAATTCTTGTGTTAAGCGTGATCACTGCTAGTCTTTGGCTCTACAGCTCCCACCTCACACCATCTGACCTATTGGGTTCTTTGTGATTCTAGTATTCAGGATTTGACCACCTAAGCTGGACATATGCCAGTGTTGCTTGATCCCTTTCTCTGAAACCTCCCTTAGCCTGAACTCTCAAAGTATCTTCTGTTATGAGCTCTATGGGAATTATTTTATTCGTTGTATTTATTATTTTGAGTATTTGTGAGGGCAGCAGTGGTGCCCCATTCATCTTTACCCCTGTGATATGGAATTCAAAACTCAATAAATAGCTGTTAAAATAATGGAACATAGAGAGAAATATCTTAGGAGTGAAGCACACACAACATAGTTCACTATAAATATCTTCTTAGCTTTTTCTTTACATCCTCCACGTGTCTCTAGAGTGCTTCTGTGGCTTTTTAAAGAGTCCTATTGCTGTCATGGCTTTTAAAGGCCAGTATTGAGGCAACAGACTGACTTCCCTTTTGCAGTTTCTGTAAATTTGTTAGCTACTTATGAGTAGTAATATTTACCCCCAACGTATAGAGATTGGACCTCACATTTTAATGTGTGTTGTCACAGAAACTTGAATCCTGTCCAAACTAATTTGCCAAACCATCAGGCTTTCTAAAAATCCAGATAAGTGGTTAATAGTTATTGTTCCATGGCTTTCCCTTATAAGTTATAAATATAAATAACAAAAATTTTAATCTGGTACTGAATTTAGTGAAGATTTACAGGATTTTACATATAATGTAGTTAGACATATGAAGTAGTTTTGGAAAATACTTTGATTGGTATGCAGCCCATCTTTTCCTACTATTATCTCAGTCACTATGGCAATCACATATCCCCCTTTACTAGCTCTTAAAACAACACACTTGTTAAATTATTTAGTCCTGTCTCTGGTATTAGTGCTTTATAGCTCAGCACCCTTTATGTGTAGAGATGCTCATCTATACTAATACTCTGGGTTACAAGGGAGTGAAAATCAGTTTAAAACATGTAAAGGAAAGAAGGAGATTGATTAGAATGGTAATTATGGCAGAATAGAAAGAAGAACTGATTTACTCTGTTAGAGCCCCAGGAGGCCAGAATGCTGAGGTCCTAGGGCTGGAACCCGTATTCCATGTCACTGCCTCTGTCACGTTCTGTCTCTGCCCTCACTACTTGGTAGAGTCAGGATCTCTGTCCAGCTCCTTGAAGCAGTTTGAGATGCTGCCAGTGGACATTTCTAAGTGGATGCTTTCTCTGCTTCACCACCATCAAAGCAGAGGAATGAAGTACAGTTGAACATTTGCTGGAAGGGCTCAGGGAAGAAGGACTGGTCCAAGTTAGAGTCCTTGTCTGGTCCTGGATGGGATGCATTCTTTCCTCGATTGCAGTGAATGGTGCCGAGTGGAGTCATTACCAAGGAAGATGGAATAGCTGTGTGAGCTACTCTAAGCAATTGACTTCTCTTTAGAAGTGGGCATCTATTCTATTTTAGTAATCACTCAAGAACATTATACAGGAATGCCAAGAAGCATTCAGCCAGTGTTTGAGTTCGGCTCTTGTTGCATTACTACATTGCTATCCTTTCTCAAGTTTCTCCTTTGTTTCAGTTCTTAGGGATAGAAAGTGGGTCAATGGAGGTAAATCATTTGGTGACTAATTTTTATTTTAAAACTTTAAATGTAAACAAAGCCACATTTATTTATTTATTGTGTGTATGTTGGTGTGTGTGGGGGGGGGCACATATGTGCCATGGCACCGTGGAGGCCAAAGGTACAACTTTCTGGAGTTGGTTCTCTCTTCCGTCTGTTTTGAGGTGGGGGTCTCTCATTTCTGAGGCTGCACTGTATGCTGCGAGATGTCTGGTCTGCAGACTTCTGGGGCTTCTCCTGTCTCTGCTGTGTGCTAGCAATCCAGCTTTTTCATGTTGGTTCCAGAAATGGAACTCAGGTGGGATAGGCTTGGTAGCAAGTGCCTTCACCCACAAAGCTATTTCTCCACACCCTTCCCTCATTTTAATACCTTAAATGGGAGATCAGTGACAGTTTTCTGGATTTAAAAGTTACTTGTCTCTGTCTGTTTGGTATACTTCTAAGATGATTTTCTCCCTTCTGAGATTTTCCTAAATTTTGTTCTGTTTTAGAAACCTGGGATAATGTATCTAAAAGCAACAAAGTTAACTCATAACCCTGAGCTAGAATTTTACTTTATCTTTTTTCACATTGCAAAAACTTAAGCAAGCTTAATAACAAACCAGTGAGCAACAACAAAAACCTGGGGCTTAGCAGAGATGCTTGGCTCAGCCTGGGAGGAGGGGACTAGACCTGCCTGGACTGAGTCCACCAGGTTGATCTTAATCCTCGGGGGAGTCTTTGCCCTGGAGGAGATGGAAATGGGGGGTGGGCGGGGGGAGGGGGACGGGGCGGGAGGGGGGAGAACGGGGGAATCTATGGCTGATATGTAAAGTTGAATTATATTGTAAAATAAAATAAAATAAATTCAAAAAAGAAAAAAAAAACAAAATGAGCAGTGGCTCCTTAGGGAGCTGTGTGACAGTCATGGATTCATAGAATCCACTCTCACTTCAGCCCCGCCCACAAGAGGAGTCATTAGTCTCTTCTCAATGTGATTGGCCTTCCTTTTGCTCCAATCTCAGGAATTTGTACGTGACTTTGAAGTTTATAATTTAATCTTTGTTTCTTGCACCATTTTAGTTCTGAACATTTTGAACTCTAATATGTCTCTTTTGTTAAGATTGTTACAACAAAGTCACTTTTGCATCCAAGTTTTTACCATTGTATATACTTGGTGTATGGCATCACATCAGGACTCTGTGTGCTTCTGCTGCATCATAAATAGGGGAAAATGCACACATAGCACTTACATCACTCAAATAGATTTTAAGTGTATAAGTGCACATGCGGATGTAGAAGCCATGTAAATAACAGGTATACAGAAAACTAACGTATTTCAAAGCAAATACAAATTGGATATGATAAAGATTTAGCAAAGGGGAATAAAGACTGAGATGCAAGCACACTGTTACCAGGGTAATTGAGGAGGTAATGGATGAGGGTGGAAAAGGAGTGGACTGAAATCCAGGGAGAAGCATAACTGTCCTAGGGGGGATTACAGAAAGCCAGGTGAAAATAAGAAAGGCCTGCTGTATTATTGCAGTCTGCACTGACTTACTTTGTATTAACCAGTACCTCTCTCTTCTATGCAGCTTCTTGCTAGCCATAACCAACCAGAGTTCCTCTGCAACAGTTCCGTCTTTAGACTTTCAGTTCCCAGCTTAGATCAAGTTCATGACTGAATACTTTCTCATGTGGACATGTTTTCTTCAACACAGATTAGTCTTTAGCCAAGAAGCAATGATGAACTCATCACAAACAAACCTTATCCACACTGTAGGGAATGCAGATCTGCCTATATTATGTCTAGGGGTTCCCTAAAAAGATATGAAGTCAACTTTTCAAAACAGTGTTTGTACTACATGCTCATTACAGCTCAACTTATAAAAGCTGAATTATGGAATCTACTTATGTGTAGATGATAGATGAATGGATAAAGAAAGCATGATGTCAGAGCTTTTTTCCAATGACTGATGGAAGCAGATGCAGTGATCCACAGCCAAACACCAGGCAGAGCTCCAGGAGTCCAGTCAAAGAGCGAGAAGAAGGATTCTATGAGCAAGCACAGCAAGATCATGATGAGGAAACCTGCAGAGATTACCAAACCAAACTAATGGGAACTCATGAAAGTTGGATCAGTGGTTGTGGAGTCTGCATGGGACTGGGCTAGGCCCTGTGCATATGGGGAGACAATTGTGTAGGTTGATCTGCTTGGTAGGGGGGGCTGGCGATAGGATCAGAATCCATCCCTGGTGCATGAGGGGGCTTTGTGGAGCCCACTACCTATGATGGGACACCTTTGCAGTCTTGACACAGGGGGAAGGGCTTGGACTTGCCTCTGCTGGATGTCCCTTCCCATGGGAGACCTTCCTTCTTGTGGGGAGGAGTGGGGGTTGGGTTAGGAGGGGGATGTTGGGGAGGTGGAAGGAGGGAAGAGGGGGATCTCTAATTGGCATGTAAAATGAATGGAAAAATTTTCTTAATTAAAAAAAATAAAAAAAACAAAAGAAAGTGTCATGTCCATACACATTGGAATGGTATTTAGTCTTCATAAAGGAGGGAATTCTGTAATTTACAGCAATGATGGAGAACATTATACATAAGTAAGCCAGGCATAGAAAGGAGAACATGCATTCTCACGCATGTGTGGAATCTAAAACAATTGAACTAACAGAAGCAGAAGGTATAGTAGTGCTCACAGAGGCTGAGGCATGGGGGCAATTATCAGTTGGTGGTCACAGGATACAGTCTCAGGTAGGAAGAATAAGGCTTTCTCTCTCTCTCTCTCTTTCTCTCTCTCTCTCTCTCTCTCTCTCTCTCTCTCTCTCTCTCTGGTCTTATTTTTAATCTTTTGCAAAGCCAATGAATATACTAAACTGTAATGTGTAGTATACATTTAAAAATTGCTAATTCAGTAAATTTCATATGTTCTCACCACAAAAATTCTTATTTGAAGTGATAGATGTGCTGCTTAGCTTGATTGAAGACTTTTTACAAATTGTTCATAAACTCTAACATCACTTTGTACTATATACTTACATACTACATAAATCATCAGTTACAAAGTTACGTAGTTGATAAATTAAAAAAAAAAGAAAAAAGAAGATAGGGACACTGTGAGTATGTTTGTTAGAATTGTTTTGTTTTCTTTCCTGCTTGGAGTGCATAAATTCTGAGAGTGCCCTCCATCTTCCTTCCCTACCGTCTCCCTTCTGTAAGTTGCAATTTAACAGACTGATAAAGTTTTTCAAGAACAAATTTTCCATGTCATGATAGAATGAGGGGTGTTCATTGACAAAACTAGCCACACTTATTTCCCCTCTAGAGTCCAGAGAACACTCAAAGATGAGTAAGTGAACAATCCTGATGTTCCCATGAAATGGTACCAGTGACATAGGATTGTTTGAGAGCACCTATGGAATGACTTTTAAACAGTTATAGCTCCTTTGGAGTTGCAGGGTTTTGAGGAAGGTTTTTCTTTTTCTTTTTTTTTTAATCCAAATATAGGAATTGTGGATACTGAGTGTCATTGACATAGAAGAATTGTGTTGTAAAATTTTCAGGTTTACTAAAAGGTTATGTTTATGTTTGGTAATATAACACCAACATTTACAAATCAGTCAATATAATAAGTATTTCATTGTAAATGCTTAATCATAATAATTGCTAGGGTTATATGGAATTGTAATCAGTTGATAACCATCTTATTTTGATGAATCCCCATCTTCTATCACTTCTCAAAATAACACTAAAGTTTCTCTGATAGGTTTAATGAAATTAATTCGTAAAATGGGCAGAGTTATAAAGTTATAACCTTTTCTGGTACCCTCACCTAATCATTAAACAGTTTTCTTAGTTGATCTTTTCTGTTCCTTTATTTTTTTTAATGCATTCTTGCATTCCTATCTTCCATTGCTTTGCTTCTTTCTTGTTTCATCCTCTGCAGTGTCTGGGATAGCTCCAGGTCATGTGACATGCAACCAGGATGTCAGGTTAGACAGGAACCACCACAGAGCTGGTAGGATAAAGGCTATACACTGTCATCTCTGTTCCCAGCTCTGCCTTGAAGAGTCACACCTACCCTCTAGCCATGATATTTTCCCAATGCAAATGTGGTTGCCCTGAGACAGGGAGTGGAGATGTTAGAAGGAGCCTGCAGGAAAGTCTGGTGGACCAGAAAGGAGTCTTGAGTGAAGCAGGGAAGCGCATAGACATCAGATTATTGAGAGTGGGATTCACCTGTCCCTACATGCACCTGTAAAGCTGAATGCACTTCACTAATGTCCAACTGCATCCCATCACAAGCTGAAGTAATAGGAAGATTGTGCTTATAATCTAGTTTTTAAAATGAAGGAGCACAAGATACATTTCAGAATTGGAAAAAGTAATCTGATGTAAGGGTAAGTATTTCAGAGGATTAACTTTGGTTTCCTTGTGGAAATGAATTTACATAGATGCCAGATTCTAGCCTTTTTAAAAAATGTCAGTCTCATTTCCCATTTTCCCTCAATTCCAATGAGATGTCTGTTTGCAAGACTTACTGCCTTTTTTCTTTGAATCTCAAACTATTTTGTAGCCTCTACTGTGCTCTAGTGATGTTTCATGTTGTTCAGTTTTCTACAGGCTCACGTTGGAACATCAAAATGTTGTTTTCACTCCTTTGTGGGGCCTGCCACCCTGCTCTCAAATAAAAACACAGAGGCTTATTCTTAATTATAAATGCCTGGCCTTAGCTTGGCTTGTTTCTTGCCAGCTTTTCTTAACTTTAAATTATCCCATCTCCCTTTTGCCTCTGTGCTCTTTCCTTTTCTTACGTCTGTATATCCTCCTTTCACTCTTACTCTGTGGCTGGCTGGGTGGCCAACCCCTAACATTTTTCTCTCCTTGATCTTTCTTCCTTTCCTCCCAGATTTCTCCTTCTATTTATTCTCTCTGCCAGCTAGCTCTGCCTATCCCTTCTCCTGCATCGCTATTGGCCATTCAGTTCTTTATTAGACCAATCAGATGTTTTAGACAGGCAGAGTTACACAGCTTTACAGAGTTAAACAAATGCAACATAAAAGAATGCAACACATCTTTGCATCATTAAATAAATGTTTCACAGCATAAACAAATGTAACACATCTGAAATTAATACTCTACAGCAGTTTCAGATACATGTCGCTGTTCCTCATAAAGACGTTCTTCATTGCATGAAAACAGTGATTAATTTCCTGATGTCTTGCCCAAACCACTGTCTTTACTGCTGTTTTATGACCAGCCATACAGTTGTATTTGTTGACACCGTGTTTTTCTTTTCACATGTTCTCCAAGCTCCCTGTTCATTTCCACTCTACCCTGACCCAGAGACTTTGTTTGAACTCCTGTCACCAGCCCCTATTTATGGAGGTGGTGGGGAGACCCAGGACTAATGCAGAGAAGCCTCTGCTCCTGAGGGGTTTATAGTGTGGTTGGGTGTGAAGATAAACAAAGAAATGAAAGAAATTAGTTTATAGAACCAGTGAAGTGTGGTGAGGAGGGAAGGGCCAGACTATGCTTAGGAGGTTGCTTTGGTCCAGTTGTGTAGAGCCAGGGCCAGCTGAATGACCCAGTGATTGGCTGGACAAGACCATGGTAGACGGAGAGAAAAGCAAAGAGCAATATGGCAGCAGCAGGTGTAAGCACTGAGGAAGTGGGAAATGGCCCACCTGACTGAACAGAACTCAGCAGGCTCTGCAAGTACCCCTCAGGTCTGCACAGTCAGTGGGGACCAGCCCTGCCTGGAGCCCTTGCTCTCCCGGCCCACTCAGTGGCTGCCTGCTTGCCTGCCTGAGGCAACAAATGGCTTATCTTCTAGTTTCAGGTGGACTGATAGTGGGTACAGTCATTTTATCTGTGGCCGAATATTTATTTCTCCTTCTTTGTCCTGCCTTTTCCCTCTTTCCCTCCTCACTGAGAAAATACACTCAGGAAGTTGGGTGGACTAGTGTCTTGGTTGAGCCTGGATATTAGGAAACTCTGACTCAAGGTGTGTGAAAGGCAGCACGCTGTTGAGCATGTACATGTGCATAAGCCAGAGCACAGCTTCCTCCCCTCCAGCTGCCTTCCCTCTCTGTCTGTCTGTCTGTTGTTGTTTATGACCCCTCTTTCTCCCTGTCATACTGGAAGTTCAGAGCTGCCCTAGGGTTTCCCCTTCTTATGAGGCCTCCTGTTCACTCACTCAACAGGTAATGACACACTTCTTTATCTCCCCGTCCCTAATTCCATTGCCTTCTTCAAGTCTTGTCTAAACGTTTGTCCTTGCTTCCTGAACATCTCTCCCCTTTCCTCCTGTCCAGGTCCATTTTCTATAGCATGTCCATGTTGAAAAATGAAAAACTCCATCCTGCCCATTTTCTGCTTTACAGTCCCATAGGGCTTTCCTTTCAGATTCCATGGCAGCTTCATGTGGGGTAAAATGGCTAACTCTTGGTATGCTTTACAAGACCATTTATGCTCTGGCATTGAACCTTCTAGCCTTCAGCCTGCACATTTACTACTGCTGTGCTTGGCTATCTCCTCAGCCAGCTTCCAACTGAGGCTTCACGCTGCCCCTCACATGCCCTCCCCCTCCTGGGCCTCAGATTTTTGTTGCTTTCTCTGTGGAGTCTCTTCTGAGCTACCGAAGGGGGGTTATTTGTACCTCAACATGCGCTCAAAAACTTGCTTCCTCAGGGATGCTTGTGTCTAGCACTCAGGAGACTGGGGTATGAGGATTAAATGTTTGAGGACAGCCTCATCGTCATAGACCACTGAAGGCCATTCTGGGCTACATAGTGGGACCCTGTCTTAAAACAACACCACTATACTTATTTAATTGCATTATAATAACTTGTTTTTATTTCTTTAGCTTTGTCTTATGATAGGTTTTATTAAGTGTTTGAAATCATTATCTAAAGTTTGTTTTTGAGTTTGATCTAATCTGATCTACTTGCAAATTTAATTTTTCACAAACATAAACATTTGATATTTATAGATAATCTCATGTCTTGCATGCCTGTGTTTAAATGTCTGTTTACAGTGTTAGCGTGTACTCAGGTTCTTGTGCATAGTAGGCACTTTATTTCCAATCACTCATTTGGTTCCTTGGATGTAGAGAACAATGCAATATAAATACATACTTGTGGAATGAATAACTGGAAGAGTAAATGAGAGGGTTTTTTTTTATTAACTCTTTGATTTTTATACAGAATACCTTTGTAAACAAGAATATATTTCCCACACAGTTTCAGGAAAAATAAACCATAGGGATATTATGGTGAAGTGACCAAGCTGACTTGAAACATGGAGTATTTCAGGGAGCATTGAATGATGGGAAGGGAGTTTGCCTAAGATAATTTTAGGCCCCAAATATGGAATTGGGTAATTGATTAGTTATTTTAAGAATTTAATCAGTGTTTTTTAGATGCCTAGCTTTGTGTTACAGGGGAATGAAAAAAGCCAGTGATTGGCATGGTTTGTACTCGAGGGCTTTAAAATAGGGACAATACCAATAATAAAAGAGTACTTTATGAGACAGCATATAATTCAATCCTAATGATTCAAATATGAAGCGATGTTGGCTTTGCAAAAAGGAGCGTTTGTGGGCAGGAGGGGACAACTTGGGCTGGGGAGCCGGAGCCAGCTCTGTCCTCAAATGTGTGCAATGCAAGCATGGGGACCTGAATCCAATCCCAGAACCCGTGTAAAATGCCAGGCATGGTGGTACGTTCTTATAACCCCAGCACTGGGGAAGCAAGGCAGATTATTTGTGAGTTCCAGGTCGATGAGAAACTGTCTCAGAAAATCAGGTGGATGGCTTCTGAAGAGTGACATCTGAACTTGACTTCTGACTTGCAAATACACATACATATGCATGCACTTAAACATACCCCACCTCCTGAAAGTGTATAACTTATTTCTTAGCTTGATAAAGAAAGGAGTATACGTGTTTTTTATTTTAAAACGTTTGTTTGTTTTGGGTAGGATTTTTCAGGGACTTTTCTTTTGTGTTGCAGAAAAAAAATCAAGGTCATTATGTCTGAGGTGTCTTCAGAGTGATGAGGATGAACTAGCAGAAAGTCGAGGGGGTTCATTTGGATTAGCTAGGATGGGATGGGCAAATTGTTCTTCCTCAGCCTTATAGACTCAAGCCCACAGCTTTGGGAGTATGACCCACTCACCATTAGCATAGTAGTTACCACCTCTCATAACTAAATTCATCATACAACTGAACATTTATGAGGTGAGATTACCATGTCACTTTAAAATTTCTTTTGTAAATTATTTGCCAATTTTGTTGTGCCTTACTCTAATTTATGAACCTTAGTGGTTCTGTTTTCAGACATAGGAAATCCTAAATATGGGGGATAGATCAGCCTCTCTCCTGTAGGGGGCGCTAAGAGAGTACTAGTTTAGTACTCCTTTGCCACCCAGCACCTTCTGGCATGACTTGGCACAATTGACTTAAAGATTTTGTGCTCTGGTTTGTGTTGGTATTTTATTTTTAAAGGTGTCGTGGGTCCTAAGACCACAGTAATTCTTCAGGCTCATAACTATGCATTCTATCACTTTGGTTCAGTAAGTGCTACACCTGTGAGATTTTTTTTTTTAACCTCATGTATTTGAGGCATGGTAATTTTAGAGTCCTCATTATGTCTCATTTACATAGGAGAAATGTATGCATATAGACACATTAAACCATTTTCCAAGCATTTGCAACATTAATGATGGTAGCCTAAACTTAGCCATTTATAGGACCTCAGATTATTATTTAATGGGATTGTCACTCAGGACACTTACTGGCTTTCTCTAGTGCTTTTAAAAACAGAATTGTGCATGATAAGGTGCATCCCTTGATTAAATGTTTCTCTCATGTGCAATTACCATTAGCTGTTTGGCTTCCATTCTCTCTGCTTTTGAGCAGTCCTGCATTGCAAATCAATATCTTTCTGGAGAGACAGTGTGTTGTGAATTGCCTGGACAGCTTATGCATGGTTACTTTGGCTGCAATGCTGCTGCAGAGCGCGGTTACTCTGCCTTCCTGGGAACTCCACAGGCAAGTCCATCGTGTTTGGAGGAAAAAAAAATAGATTATTTTAGGGGAAAAAAATGAACTGTTAAAGCTTTTGCTACTGAACATTTGCATGTCCTTTGTGCTCTCCTGATAGCATTTTTTGGTCCTGCTCCTCTGAGATCAGCTTCTCTGAGTGATTTCTGGATTTTTTCCCCCTGCTCATGCTTCCCCCTTTCTTGGTTGTAGTACGGCCGTACCATTTCAGCTTGCTAGTGCAGAAAGATGTGAATTCAGTTGCTGTGTGAGGCTGGCCTGGTGCAGACACATTGCTAGAGATATGTTAAAGAGTTCCAGGTGAATCCAGCTTGAGAGAGACAGCAGCAGAACGGTAAGACAGAGCATGCCTGGAATTATAGCAAGGGTTTTTATTGGGAGCATCTCGGCAAGTCTGAATCCTGACTCACTCATTTACAACTTGAAAAGGATTCATTTTATGCATGTCATTTTACTCACCCCCTTCTATTTAACTGCCAAAACCATCAAAGATTGATAAAGGGGTGTTTAAATTAAGGATCTGATGGGGTTACTCAGGGAGTCTCCGGAGGCTCCTGAGGCTATTGCCTGTAGTTTGTAAACACCAGTAGCAGAGATGAGATGAAGAAAATGTTCAGTGACTGCTTCTTTGCCAGAGCTGAGTCTGATTTCTCTGGAAACTAGTCTTTTTTATTGCTTAAAGAGATCTTGCAGATTGTTTGCCTGGTTATGCTCGGCTGAATGCCCTCTGAGTCAAGCAACTGAAGGACGGGAGACCACTTTTCCTCTGGGTAAACTGATGTCTGTGAATTTAGCTGGATTGGATCTGAGTGGAATTGATATGTCTACTGTATTAGAGACCCGGGGCTGCTTCTCTGCCCATCTCATCCCTCCCCTCCTTGAGCCCTGAACACACCTGGTTTAAGTGTGTGTTGCTGAGTAGAGGTCAGGGAGCTGCCATTTAGCACATTATATCTATCGTGGCTCTGCTTTTCTGCATAGAAGTGATAATTCTCCATGCAGTTCTGCCTCAAGTGCTAGCTCTACTAGTGGGCTGTTAGCATTGTAGATGCTGATGGAGAACCCCTGCATGCTTGAAAGGCTGGGGTAGTAGACAGGCTACTCCAAAATGAGGCTTGCCTGCTCATAAAGAAGATGAAGAGCAAGGTTGGAATCTACACCTTGACAGAGAATGAATTTCTATTTGTTTTATTAATTGGGGCATAGTATTAAGTAGTGAGGGGGTTTGAAGTTGAAGGATATATTTTCATATTGTTTACATTGAGACTAATGCATTAGATGAATGTGAATTTGTCTGGGTCCACGTTTTATGTAGGTGCTGAATATTAAGGATGTGGCATTTGATATTTTGCTTTAAAATACTTTACTCTGTATGCTTGAACATAGGATTTCTCTTGAAATGTCAATGTTGTAGTCAGTGAATATCTGTTGATCAAACCATCAGTAACTTGCATCTTGGCCAGGAACTAGATTTATATAATTTTGTGATTTAAAAAAAAATCTAAGAAAGAATACTTCGTTATTTTATCAGCTTATGAGAAAAACATTGATGGAATTTAGGATTTGCAGTAAGTGATTTATTGGAGGGGGAGCCTCTGTACTTACTAAAATTTAAGTGTAAAACTGGACTTTGATTTCTAGGAATAAATATTTGGATTTTGTTCAAAGGAGAGTTGGAATTTTCTTATGTTTTGATCACTTATGATTTTCCAAAAGTAAATGGAAACATGAACGGTTATTTATTTTTATCTAATTCTATTGAGATGATGCACTGTTTGCTGTGTCTTTTTCTGAGAGTGATATGTTCTAGCTATTTATATTTTACCTTCACTTTGTGTAAGCTGTGAGGTTTATTTTTTCATCCTGTGACAGAAGGAATGGTACATCTGAAAAGAGGAATTTTAGAAAGGGGACGAGTAGAGCAGTGATTCGACATGATTTTACAACTCCACTTCTGTCTTCACCGCGCAAGCATTAATTATCTCTAGACTCTGTGTAAGACATTGGGAGACACGCTTGCAGGAAGTAGAGAGGAAATGGAAGGGGCTTCTGGGTAGTAACATTTCCATTTCCCCCTGCAGTCTACATCATTGTGTTCTGTCTCAGAAAGTCACTTTGGAACTTTGCAAAGAGTGTGATGACTGCTGAGGAGAACCTCTTTCTTGCAGCCATTCACCTCCAAACATTTGAGCAGTCTACTCCGTGACTGTGAACGAAACAGGTTAATCTGCTTCCAGTCCTCCTGAAACTTGAAATGTCATTCTAAAATCTGTTTTTAAGGGAAATTCTGTGGGAAATTTTTGTTGGCAATTGTGAAAGAGATACTGTCTGTTTTGGTTTTTAAAATTGTATTTAAAATGCACATTACACAGAACTCACCAATTTCACCTTTTTTAGATTTACAGTATGGTGGCATTATTAAGTATATTCAGTATTTTGTAGTAATTACCCCTATTCTCTCCCAGAACTTCCCACCATCCCAAGCAGTTAAATAATAGTTAACATTTTCCCTTCCCCCCGACCCTTGATAACCTTGATTCTACTTTCTGTGCCTATGAGTTGGCCTTTGCTAGGTACTGTGTTTCTTGTCAAGGTGAATGACATAGTATTTGGCTTATTTCACTTACCATGCTTTCACAGTTCACTGATATAGTATCATACATTGGAATTTCATTCTGTGGAGGGTATGCTTTGATTTTAATATGGAAAAGATAGCAGTTTTCCTCCTGAGTATAGGGGTCACTAAATCAAGTTCCCATATGGACACTGTAGTAGATAACTTAGAGCTTCTAAAAATATTAGCCCATGGAGACAGCAAGGAATGGGGACTAGAAACGCACCCAGGGAGTCACCCACTGATGCTGGGGTTATTTACATGCACTGGTGATTGAGCACAGTACCCGGACTGCTAAGATTTTCTTGTCTATTCTTTGCTGATAAGGGAGCGATGTTCAGCTGGAATATTTATTGTGAAGCTGGGTTGTGACTTTTGTCATCATTAACATTAAGATTTCACCTACTATGCTTCCCATGCATTGTTCATTCTAACTATAAAAGCAAAGCCTTAACAAAACATCACCCAGGTTTCCTATGTACTCTGTGAGCTACCTTCTGCCTCCGATCCTGTTTCTGGTGGACAGTCAACCAGAAACCCCTAGACAACCTCTGCATTAGTCACGAAGAATAGAGGGGGGGGGGTATATGCTTGATACAACAGTAAACAGTTTTCATTAGATAGGCAAGCTTACCTTCATCATTAAAGTTTTTCTTTCTTGCTTCCTTTAAATCCAAGTTAGTTTTCCAATAGTTGATTCTTTTTTAAAAGATCATGTTATGGACCCACCCAGAGCCATCTATCTGTTTGCCATCAACTGATTTGACAATTTCTGTGCTGGATCCCTAGAAATTTTATATCTGTGTCTGTAACTAACTCCCTGCTCAAGGCACCTTAACATATACAAGAGGAGCAAGATTCACCATAGCAATGTTTATTACCCGAGTCATCGCATCTTTCTAAGTAGCCTTTGCCTAACTCTTCTTGTTTTCTTGGGGTAGGATCTCATGTTGTCAAGCTCACCTTTTCAACTCATAGATAGCTAAGGCCTCCCGCCTCTGCCCCCCAGTGCTGGGATTACAGATGCATGTAACCACACATGGCATCCTGTCCTTAAGGATTCTTAATGCATTATGCTCTTCTGGTTTTTTTTTTTTTTTCTTCCTTTTTGTTATAGCCTGGCTTTTTATATGAGGCAGACTCAGAATTAGATTAATTAAATGAATGTTTACTTGGGTAGTGAGCTGGAAGAGAGGAAGGAAGGGCAGGCCAGAAAACCACATCCCAGTTACTCTGTGTTGCTTTGAATATGTTTTTTCTTTTGTATTAGGAGAGAGAAGGAAAAAAAAATGGACGGGCAGTATTGCAGGTGAGGCCTGCCTGTCCTTTGTTTATGTAGGATGTAGGTTTCCAGGGACATGTGCACAGTGGTCAAGAGCTTCTGCTCTGCAGTTTGGTCCTGCAATCAATCTCCACTCCTATGTTTACTCTCTGCATGACCTTGGACAGGTTGCTTACTTAGTTCATGTGTGTTTCAGTTTAATTACCTATGAAACTGAGATAATGATGCCTCCTCTTGGGACTCTTGTAGAGACTGAGAAATTGTGTTAAAGGTAGTTTTCATAGTAACTGTTACAGAAGAGTTACATAATAGCTAGCCAATCCTTCTTACCATTGTCACCGTATCTAGAAACCCTCAGTTTCCGTCTCTGTTTTCTAACAACTGCATTTTTAGCAGGTCCCAGATCCTTCTCCAGAATGCCCTCTTCTTCATTAGAGGGCATAGATGAACATCTCTTAATTTTACAGGATTGAGGAAGATGAAAGGAGGTTATGATAGGTTGTTCCATTTTTTCTGCTTATCATCTGCCAGACTTTGGGAGGGTGTGTTCTAAAGACATTCTCTCTGTCCAGTTGACAACTCATTTCAACCAGCAGCCAGTTCCTCACCTAAATGAGATCTTGCTAACAACATTGGCAGTGAAGTGCTTCTGGAAGCACTTGGTTTGTTTCAGGCAGCAGACAAACAGCAGGAGATTTACATCCCGCTGCTCTGCTCTGTTCACCTTGGCCAGCTTAGCCAGGAGTCACTATTGACCCTTCTCTGTTGTGGGAAATGTATACAGAGCAGGGCTTCATGAAGTCAGGGGGCTTTATTATTAAAGGATCACTATCAGATTATTATTGCTGAAATTTTAGCTCTCCACAGTGGATGAACCAATTGTGAAGGCTGCATTGAAAGACACTTCCTTTTTTTTTTTTTTTTTTTTTTCCAAAGGCTCATTGTCCCCTGCGTTTCTCTTCAGGAGCTCTGTGTGGTTAGTGACCCACATGTGATTCTCTGAAAATGGTACGAGCTTCAGAAGTCTGTCTTATATTCAGGGATGTCCTATATTTCTCAGAATTCTTTGCTCGGATTTGTTTTTTAGATGGATTTTATTGGAAGATAAACATCACACTTTAAACAATGTAACATACTCTTAGCCATATTGCTAAGTTATTATCCAAGCACTAATAATGCATTACATTTTTTTTTATTAGAAAAGATGTTTGATCCAGGTGAGATGATAGCAATTGTGTTCATGTTCTATATGTTTCAGAATAAGATGGTAGTATGGCATTTTATTCTTCTTCAGGGAAGAATTTTTAAAGCATTTATAATCTTTATTATTACATGTCATTCATATAGTTACCAGGTGAAAAGAATTCAGGTCCAGATGGATCAGTCTTATCTCCAGTGGTGTATTCTTTTCAGTTTCCATTGTTTAATGTTATTGTACTTTCTAGATGCTTTATCTTGCATGAGGGACAGAATAGAGTGATACTTGAGAGGTATACACATGAAGGTAGACCTAGCCTGGTTCAGCACAAACAAGCCAGGGGCGATTCAGTGAAGCTCAGAAGTGAAACAACAGGATTCAAATGGCACCTGGGACTGACCTTTGCACAGCCTTTCTGACAGATGACGGCTTCTGGAGTCTCTTATGATGTCTTTTAAAGAGTGAAATTCAAACAGTAGGCATTCCAGGATGGACACAAAGCCATCCTGGTTATGATATAACATTGATTTCAAACTCAGCTTGTTTTATTTGCTCTTAGTACTTTTGAAATGGCGCATGGTTTTCGTTTTTTAAATTGCTGTGGTTCATGTTAGTCTTCCTGGCCATGTTACTTCACTAATGCATAATGGAAGATCTTCTGAAAATATACAGTGACTCCCCCTTCCCAGGCAGGACCAAAGGCAGGGCTTAATAAAAAGAAAGGCTGTATATATATAAACCTGTATAATCTTTAGAGAGGAGAAAAATGTCCTTTTATGCAGGAATAGGTTTTATTTTATTTTTTTTTTTTTTTATTTTTTTTTTTTTTTTTGCTTTAAGGATGAAGAAACTAATTAGCCATGTATTAAGAGCTGGTTTGTATGGCTTAATATTTCGGTTTCGGCGAGAATGGGCATTCTGCTTGTCGAGGTGTGGGGATTTTTGTAGGTTGGTAGAGCCTTCACTTTGTGGAACAGCAGAGCAAAGAGACTCCTTGCCATGTGTAGATTCTCATCCTCACACATACTCCTTTTCTGGTCTCTCTGACTATAGATGTGTGGTCATAGAGAAAATATACATATCAGTTCCGCTGTTTCACCTCCCAACACTGGGTACTCATATGTCTATCTGGCATGAATGCTATTTTCTTAACTCTCTTACATGGTGGTATTTTAACCAGATTACAATTGTGGGTATCAAGCAGGAGTCAGAGAATTTGTATATACCTTCTTTGACCATTTGGATTGCTTGATAAAATTTTACTGGGACCAGTGTTTGAAGGGTATTCCATTCAGCCTTCCACAAAACAGGAATCAGAGCCCATGTGCTTTTCCAGTCTGGAGAGGATTGTTCCATTCTGCCATGATGCAGGCAGTGGGCTCTCTCCCAGTGGATGGCAGGGCTTGTTGTAGGGTAGGTACACAGTATTTTGCATACATCTATGTCTTGAAAATGTTATTTTCTAGATGTAGGAGTAACTTCTTTCTAAACTTTTCCTCTCCAAAGATGCCAAATAAACCTAGGTAAATAAGCAAAGTGTAGTTTTGGATTCAATTCTCTTGAGAAAAGTGTTAATGACATTAAAAAATATAGTCAAGATGGTTAATGTTGGAACCTTTACTAGAACATATAAATGTTCCTTTACTAGAAACATATAAGTGATCAGCCTATAGGTATAAAGCATGCTGTAACAATCTGTGTGTTTCATTCATTCTTACCTTAACCTCATTGCTTTTGTTTTCAAATAGAGAGTACTTATAGATACACTGGCTGTATATTGTTAGGAAACTTTATTTCAGTGTTCAAAATAGTAGTAACTATCTAAAATTGCCATCCTATTTTGTGGGAAGTTTGAGTAAGTTTTACTCCAAGATGGTAACATGCTTTTCACCCCTGTGGTGTGAAGAAACTGAAACAAAATTTGTTTCTTAAGGAATTGACTTCTCTCCTATATTTGACCAAAGCAGCAGAATATAACATTACATGGTCTAGGACATTGTGTCTCAAGCATCAATCCAGAGGACATCTTGTTAAAATTCAGATTCTAATGTGGTAGTACTGTGGTGGCCTGACATCCCCAGTAGGGCTATTCCTACTGGTCTGTGAGCACCAAGAGAATTATAGAGTATCCTAGATGAAGTGTGAATCCTTAAAGATAATAGCATGACTAAGACCCCATGTAGGCCTCAAGTAATAATAGAGATGTTACTTTTACCCTTGCTATGAGTCATCATTAAACCTTACTTTAAATTTATCATTATAATTCAAAAATGAAGATACTAGAGTTTTATAAGTAGATGCATATACCTTTATGAGCCTGTAGACAAAACTGTATCTCGTATAAACCCAGTACTATAGTAAGTATTATAGTAAAGAAAGCTACTTAGAATTATTCTGATTACATTTACTAAAACTTCAGCTGCGGGAGGCATATATACATATTCCCATTAGAATTAATAAAACAAATTGTCCAGCTTGTTGATAGGAAACATTGGAGCCCAGAAAGGTTATAACAGAACTACAGTCCTTGAGGCAATATGATATGATTTAGCTTTGTCCATCTCCATTCAGCTTTGCTCATTAGTTGATGAAGGAATTGTCAGATCCAAAGAAACAAATCAGTAGAGAAATACATGTTTTATTACCATAAAGAAACCAAATGGTAACAAATCCTAGTGAGGATGAAGGAGAAAAGAAGTCATTATCTATGGTTGGTGCATCCATGATTGAAGTCAGTATAGGAATTCC
>CABHPQ010172507.1:0-39673 GCA_902168405.1 Peromyscus aztecus
GGAAAATGCCATGGGAACCAGAAGATGCCACCAACAAGCTAAGGAGGAGACTGGGAGCAGATCCTTCCTCACAGAGCTCAGGCCTCAGACTGGTGAGTTCAAGCCCACCCAACGTAGAGTGCTCCGCTATGGCAGCTCTTCCAGACCAGTGCCATCCACTTCCCCCAAGACTCGGTTTCCTGGTCAAGGGACAGAAATGTGCTGTGTGGTGTTTTAGGGCTTTAAACATTCACTGACCTAAAATCCCATCACTATATAGACGTCTATAAAAGACCTCCCCCCCCCCGAAGAAGAGTTCGTTTCCCCGCCTGAGTTCCTGGTTTATCACCCATCCCACAGTGCCTCAGATCCTCACACTTCTTAATCAGGAGGAAGGAGGGAAGAGGCTGTGGCTCAAACAGCCACAAGGAACTCCGTCCCTTTCCAATCCCCTTGGAATTCTGACCCCAGTTTGGCCGAAAGCTTCAGTTCGGCCTTATCCCTGAACTTCTTTCTGCAATGGTTCCATCTTCCAGATCTGTGAGCTGGAGAGGCGGTGGCGGCGGTGGCGGCGGGGTGCACAGCTTCAAAGGGAAGCGCCTCCACGGCCTGGCTCCTGTCTACAGGGGCTCAGTGGCGCGCGCTCCTAAGGGCTCACCTCAAAGCCCTGCAAGCGTCCCAGATTCATCATGTCATTGCAGCGTTTGGGAACAAGGCACATTAACTCCACGGCTTTCTGTGGGAAAGAACACGTCACTCAGGATGGGGGAGCAGCATTCAGTAGGAAGCTCACAAAATTCAGGGATGGGAGGAGGAACTTATCTCTGCTAGTCCCTTTGTTTTCAGAAAGGGTGCGGTCCCCTCGGTTCACCCTCAGAGGACTGTGTGGGGTTTTTAGATAGGAGAGGCTGGTGTGAGCAAGGGGCTCCATGTCAGTAGGGACAACACACGGGGAAATGTTACCCGGCCCATCCTTTTTCTACTTCCTGCTTTTATCACCACCCCGCCCCCCCCATTTTTTTTTTTTTTTAAACTTTTCTGTGTGCCTTTCAGAATGCCCAAGCAACAGCTTAGCCTGGTTGTGGAAACGCAGGAGGTTCTGACCTGAAATAAACTGCCAGAAATGGCTGCAACCTCTTTGGCTTAAAATAATCCCTACGGCGGCCCAAAGGAATCGCTCGGTGGGGGTAACCCGCACTGTGTGTTGGGGGATGGAAATGGAATGATTTATGTGTGAGGGCCAAAAGGCGCTTGAAGCCAGAGGCAAAGTGGCATACTGAATCTTGCCAATTTCCCCAGGGTCAAATGTCACTCTTCCCCACCATACCCAGCAAGAGCCCCAGACATCAGGGGGCTAGGCCCTGGGCTGGGTCCACGCCAGGATTCTTGAGTTCTTAGAAACACTCTGCTCAGTAGCACCCGCCATTCCTCATGTTGCTGAGTAAGAGGGGAGAGGCTTGGGCCCTGGACCTTCTGACCATCTTTTCCCTTTGGGGTCAAGACACTCGCTACGGTCCCTAAGAACAGCAAGCATTACAAGCAGAAACCTACCTCGATATCTGAACACTCCAAACCAGCCTTCTCACTGTATCGCAGGAAGTCCTGGCAAGGAAGGGCATGGGAGGGGTGAATCAGATAGCAACATAGCCAGAGAGCCATAAAAAAAAAAAAAAAAAAAAAAAACTCACTTAGCATAAAAATGCAACAGCACCCCAAAGACTTTCCTCCCCAGTGGAGGTGGCAATGGATTGTAGCAGCTGAGAAACGAAATGACTGAGTCATGGTAGACATAAAGACACCGAGAAAGATGCTAGACTATGACAAATGAGCCTGGGAGAAGGGACAGAGGAGGAAGGAACGTGGGACCGTGACAAGACAGACAGGAGAAAGGAAAAGTCGAGTGTTTTCCACTTGACCTCTTCTTTCCAGAAGAAAAAAAAAAATCAAGTTAAGTTGTTTAGCGTATGATCAGATCTTAGGGACTACGGAAGGTCTCCAGGGCCAGCCACCCTTTCCCTTCTATTCCATCCTCAGACTCTCGTTATTTTTGAGGGCTTTGCTGCTGTTTGTTTGAGACAGGGCCGCACTCCACATATTCATGGCTACATCCTCATGACCTCCTTGCCTTCGTGCCCTGAACGCTAGAGTTCAGATGAGTGGCGCCGTGCCCGGCTTACGCTTTAGTTTTCAAAGGCACTGAGTCAGTGGCCGTAACAAAGCGCCAGAAAGGGCTCAGGGTGGAGATAGAGCATAGAGGTAGGGCCCTGGGCTCAGTTCCCCAGAGGAAAGATGGAAGAGAACGTGAGCGAGGTGTGGGGGAAGAAAATAAATTAGAGGAAGAAAGACAAATAGCAAGCAACCTTAAGGGCAGAAACAGGGCCGTGCAAGCCATTCAGGCAGCAGGCTGAGGGAGCCCCAAGCTGCTTTCCAGCCTGAAGGACAGTGACACTCCCAAGCGCCATGCCCACGGTTCCAGTCTAAGGAGACACTTCTCCAGCCTGGACCCAGGCCCCCAGCTTTTTACCTTGAGCAGCAACTGGTACTTTGTTATTCTTTGAATGGGCTTGATGAGGAAGTCGCTAAGGGTCAGCCTCTGATTGATCTCTTGTTTCACCTCCTGAAACACAAAGGTGCAAAGGGGTGAGCGACAAGTCTTCACGCTCTCCAGAAGAACTTGAGAACCTTCCAGCTACAACTGCCTACCCCGCTGTTCACGTTAGGAGCTCGGCGTCACACAGCCCCAAGAAAGACCTCGCTTGGCTCCTGAGTTCTCACAGTGAGCACTGTCAGACCACGGTCCTCACCTTAGTCCTGACGGGAAACCTGAAATAGGTGCCGTGTTTTCTCTACCGCCCCAAGGAAGAATCAGGTGAGGGCTTCCGCTCCGACACAACAGGCCTATAAGGATGGCCCTAAACTCTACTCTCCAAACACTCAGGGTCCTTTCTAAAGGACGGTGTTGCCTCTTCACCAACAGACGTGATCCTGCCAGGCTGGGGCATTCACACACTTGGAGGTGTTGGACATAGGAATTATTTTAGAAACAACAAATCTCAAGGCTTGGGATGCTGTGGACGGGTCAAGTTCAACGGTGTGAGGGACCAGTTTTGATGCTTGCTACAGACCGAGAACAAAAGCTGACCATGAGGGGGCTGGAGAGACGGCTCAGCAGTGAAGAGCACTGGCTGCTCTTCCAGAGGACCCGGGTTCAATCCCCAGCACCCACATGGCAGCTCACAACTGTCTGCAACTCCAGTTCCAGGGGATCTGGCATCCTCACACAAACATACATGCAGGCAAAACACCAATTTGCACATAAAATAAAAATAAGTACATTTTTTAAAAAGCTGACTGTGAAGTGACGGCAAGATCTTTAAACCAGGGGAAAGGCAATTAGCCACAGTCGCAGGGGCAGGTGGGGAAGACCGTGGACACTATCGGGCTCAGTGGTCACGTGAGAAGAACAACCGCTTCCACGGATAGTCTGTGACAGACTATTTCCATAAATGGAGGCTTCTCCACAGTGTGTAGACAGAGTCACCCCAGCTCCTCTTCAAGCAAAGGTGCATGTAGGGATGGAGCTAAGAGCTAACGGCTCTGTGGAGGCCGGTTTCTTGTCATGAAGGCCAATGGCGGGGGCACCTGTGGATGGAGGATCTGGGGCATGTCTCAGTGTGGCTGTCTTGGCCTGAGCATCTCCACCATAAGGAACAGCTCACCTCAAAGTAGGCATCGTATTCAGCCACGATGTACTCGGAACGAGGCTTGTTCTGGCAGTACCACACGTAAATGTGCAGCTTCCGCTCCTGGTGCGAAGAAAATGTGACGATCAGGCATCCTGGCTTTCTGCTCCCCCCCCTCCCCCACCCAGAGCCAAGGGCAGTTAAGGACGAAGCCTGGGCCACATGAAGGAAAAGAACAGGGCTGTGAAATGGCTAAATGTGCTAAAAAACAAAACCAGAGCGCTGAGAGAGAGCGATCCCAAGAAGAGCCAAAGAGAGGAGGAATTTTAAAAAGAGTGTTTCAGCACCTGGAGAGATGGGAGACTGCCAGGCTGACACTCACATGTTTAATGAAGAGCTGGGCCAGTCTGTCTTGCTCTTGGATACATTTTTCCAGTTCAGCCAGGAAAAAACTAAAAGGAGAGAGGAGAAGGAAGTCACACTTCTTGGAGAGACACCATCTCTCAATGATGAAATCAATGACAGGAGGCCCCCGTCGAATACCCTGCTCAGGTCAGATGCAGGGGGCAGACGCCCCGCTCTCAGGGCTACACGGAACTTACTCTTTATGCCAGTCATAGATCTGGTGGATGTTTCCAAACACGATCTTGTCCTTTCCCCGCATATCCTCGGGGACCCCCTTCTCTTCTATTCTCTTCATGAAGCCCTGCACACCAGAGGCGACGTCAGCAGATGACTTTACAGTGTTTCGGGCCAAGCCCCATCCCTTAGCATCCATGTCAGCCCACACTCCACGTGTGGATCTGAAGACGGCACTGTGGTTGATTCTCCCACTCAACCAGGCCCCCACCTCCCTCTAAATACATTAAAATATTTGTCTTCCTCCCTCCCTCCCTCCCTCCCTCCCTGTTTTGAGACAGGGTTTCTCTGTACATCCCTGGCTGTCCCGGAACTCGCTCTGTAGACCAGGCTGCCCTTGAACTCAGAGATCCACCTGCCTCTGCCTCCCAAGTCCTGGGATTAAAGGCGTGCCCAGCCCCCCAAGACATTAAAATGTTTCAAGAAGGAAATGAAAATCTGCCTCCACATTCTGTCTGAATTGTACCACTTTCATTTTCTGCAAATTCCCAGAAAGTCAAGCATGTTCAGGTTAAAGCACCTGGGCCCAGGTCAGGCAAGCACAGGCACACCCACACTGCCATCTGCTTACCTCCACCACAATCCCCAGGTCCTTGACGTAGTCCTTCTCTGTCTGTACCAGCTCATTCAGGACAAACCTGAGCAAGAGATAAAGACAGTGAGGCTCCCACTCATTATTAAGCGAGAAATCTTCACAGTGCAGATCATAGGAATGTGATTTCAGAAAACTTAACACAGCACCACTGTAAAGAGCCTCACAGAGCACACTAGCAAGATGCCTTTAGCACACCTGGAGAATCACTGATGAGATGAGAACGCAAAGCTAGAGAGGGCTGGCCCTGGAAGGCACAACAGTCAGGTGAGGGAGGGTGCCCCTTACTTTCCTCCCCTCCCCTCCCCTCCCTTCCTCATGCTTCCCCTCCCCTGCCCTCCCCTCCCCTCCAAGACAAGGTCTCATATTTCAGGCTGGCCTCAAAGTCCCTATATAGCCAAAGATGATCGTGAAGTTCTGGGTTTCCCGCCTTCACCTCCCGAATGCTGGGATTAGAGATGTATATCACCACAGCCAGTTTTATGATTAGAGATGCATGCCACCACAGCCAGTTTTACATTAGAGATATATGCCACCACGGGCAGTTTTACAATTAGAGATGTATGCCACCACGGGCAGTTTTACAATTAGAGATGTATGCCACCATGGGCAGTTTTACACAGTGCTGGGCATTGAACCTGGGACTTTGTACATGCAAGGCAAGCACCCTATGAACCAAGCTCCACTCCACTCCCTCTTACAGAAACACAGTGTAGAAAGGACTATAACCACTTTTTGCAAAACTGAGTTATGAAAGCATTGAGACCAAGGGATCAACATGAGACTTTTACTCCTTCATTTCGGCTCCATTCTTCTCTTAGCAAGAGAAGAGAGTCGTTTGTGTGTTAACCAGCCTTGAAAGGCTGCAGAGATATTGAGTCAAGCTTCTACAATACATAATCTGCAGTTATTCAGGAATGTATCCATGGTAACTGGCCTGGAAAAGCCTCAGTCAAGGCTAAAGAACCTAGGTTGGCTGCAGCTATTTCATGTTCACAGCTTTGAATCCAGCATTCCCTACCCCAGGGCATGGGACTGATAACAACAAGGGCATTTGCTTTCTTGGGTTCTCTGTGGGACTTCGTACATGCAAGGCAAGCATTCTATCTCCTAGAGCACTTAGCACACGCCAGTTACCCCATCTGGGTTTTTTCACACTTATAACAAGACAGGGATTGTAAAGTCCTATTATTTAAATACTGAGATAGATGGGAAGGTTAGGGGACTTGTCCAAGCCTACAAAGTGAAGAGCAGAGGAGGGATTTGAACCTAAGTGTTAAGAGTCCAAAGACTGCCGGGCGTTGGTGGCACACACCTTTAATCCCAGCACTAGGGAGGCAGAGGCAGGCGGATCTCTGTGAGTTCGAGGCCAGCCTGGGCTACCAAGTGAGCTCCAGGAAAGGCGCAAAGCTACACAGAGAAACCCTGTCTCGAAAAACCAAAAAAAAAAAAAAAGAGTCCAAAGACTATCCTTTCCTAGTAGCCTACTGCCTAGGGAACAGCCCAGCCAGGCCTCTGGCATCCCTGAAGTCTCCACTTCAAATGCTACTTCCTTTCTTCAGTTCTGAGACTCAAACACTGTACAGAAGACACCCTGGCTATGCACAGGCCCCAGAGGTCTGTGTTTTCAGGAGTCAGAAAGTTTTGCCTAGAGGCACCCCAGTACAATTTTTGGCCCAACTGACAGAAGGGATGACATTCTGAGATGTCAAAGAGGAGTGGTGACTGTCACAATCCAGCAACTGTTCCAAACCCAGGAAGCAATTCATCTGACGTGCTTCCTACAGAGCACAGAGAAGCCACTGAATCCCGGCGGTCTGGGCCTCAGAGCAAAGAACACATGCTGGCTTTATCAACGTGCTCAGAACTCCTAGCTGGTGGTTCTCTCCCTCCAACACACAATCATGTGTTTCAGGCCACAGGAAGGAACTGGCAAGGACAAATAGAAGCCTTTAGAGGTATCTTTAGCATGGCCCAAGTTACTTCCTGGAATAGAGTCGCAAGAGAAAACCCACAAGAAAAAGAGAGTGGGAATTCGGGACTGGGCTGGTCTTTTGGAGAAGAGGGCCAATGCTCTGCCGCCAGGTACTGATATCTTTATCTTCAGTTGTTTGCTGACCAATGGAGGTTGTTGTCTTGGGTTTTGATAGTGTCTAAGAAAGGGAACTTGCACTGGGTTCCTGTGAAGGGCCAGTGAGGTACCTGGGGAGATGAGACACAATCAGAGAAGTCTAGCTGGTGTCAGGGAGCACATCTATCATCCCAGTACTTGAGAGGCAGGAGACTCAAGAGTTTGAGGCCAGTCTGGGCTACATAACAAGACTCCTTCAGAAAACAAAACAAAACTAGATTGGTAGACATGCTTTTCAAGGCACTGCATGATTAACTGCCAAATGAGTTGAAAATAATGCCGTTTTTTCATGTCCAATCCCTATAGTACATGAATGTTATTCTTTGGTCTACCTAAAATTCTTCCAGCTACAAATGGGCTTTATATTAGTTAGTCTTCTTTTTGGTATCACAAATGCCTGACGAAAGCAACTGATGAAGGGAGGAGGGGTTTATTCGGTTTCCAGTTTAAGGGGGTACACTCTACCATGGTGGGGGGCGAGGGGGAGACAGCTGGTCACACTGTAGCCACAGAGAGGAACATTGGTGTTCAGCCCAGTTGCCTCCTGGTTCCCTTCCATTCAGGTCAGGAACCCATCCAATGGGGTGGTGCCACGCATGCTCAGGGTCAGTCTTCCGGAAACGTCTTCACAGGCGTATCCAGAAGTGTGTTTCCCAGGGGATTCTCATCCAGTCATGGTGACAGTGAAGACTGAGCATCCTGGGACTGTCCCCTTTCGCGCTGGTAGGGGATGGGTGGCCTGCCTTCCGCAGGGAATTCTGGGCTTTGGCACTGGCTATGTCCACTGGCGAGGCACCGGTCCTCCATGGCGAGCCCGTTACCTCTTCCTGCCCTCTGTGCAGGCCCGGAAGAAGAGTTTCCAACTGCAGCATGGTCTTACCCATGCTTGATTTTCTTTACTCTGTTCTATTTTCTTTCTTCTCCAGGTTCCAAACTACCACGTAATTGATTTTGTTTGTCGGCTTTCTCCCATTAGAATGTAAACCTGCCGCACGTGAAGATTTTCCGTTGTTGTTCTTGTTTGTCTTACTCGTTGATTTATCCCGCGGGTGGGACAGAAGAGGTGCTCAAAGGCATCTGGTGAGTGAGTGGATGAGCGGCTAAAAGGGCAGCGAGTCCATTCTGAGGGGCTTCCCCCTCCTGGACAAAGGACACCTGCTTCCATCTTCTCTCCAGGGAGCTCTCATTTAACTCCTCAGTGTCCTCCTGCCGTCCCGACTGAGCTTCCAACGTATACACGTCCGCTTCTCTAACTGAACACCGTTACATCTGCTCTTTCATGGTGGTCATGAAGCCCAGCAGGTTAGAATGAGGACATAAACAGTAAGAGACATTCAACAGGTCGGTTCTCAAGGGAGGTCGGGGTATGGGAAGGGGAGGGTTTGAGGAGACTCAGAAGAGAGAAGCGATGGGTACAGCGGACTTAGAAAGCAACAAACGTTTCTGGCTTGTTAGAACAAAAATCAAACAACATCTCATTTGGATGATGACGTAAGTGCTACTCAGGCCCACTTGTGTCGCAGAGACGATAGAAGACACTGGCTTTTCCAAGAACCACCGGTCACCTCACAGGCCAAAAGCCGTCCTGACATAAGCCATGCTTCATCCTGACAAAGGACTGGAAGCAGTCCTGATGCTCCGCTCCCCCTTCCCCCGCCCCCAACTAGTGTAACCACCACAGGAGAAGCTGGTGGACAGTACGAGCAGCAAGGCCCAGGAAACGTCACTTTGGAGATGGCAGCTCATCCACTCAGTTCTTGGGACCCTTGCGGCCCTCAAAAGGTTCTGGGGTAAACACCATGGGGATTAGTTTCCGTGACACTTGCCGCTCTTCACTACCCAGTGGCAGCCCCGCTTTGATACCCCGGCTCTTGCTATGATGTGAGCATTTCTGCTTCCAAGGCAACAAAGCCCTGAATGTTTACTCTGCAGATGTACCAGCAGCAAAAAGGACTTGGCTTCAGTTATTTCTGCTCATTTTTCTGTCTGCGGCCTGGCTAACGGAGCGACGAATGTGAAGGAGAAGAGAAGACAGTAGGGGCGGAACCTTCACATCTGCCTCGCCCGCCCGTTCTGAGCGCCACTCACAACCTCACCCACTGAGTTACTGGCAGCTTGCTTCCAGACGACTCAACTCCAAAGGAGCAAACCTCAGTTCTGGAGGAGTTCTGGTGTCCAGTGTGGTCTTCAATACCTCAAACACCAGGAGACTGACTCCGCATCAAGGCAGAGAACTCAAACCTTACACAGCACGTGTTTTTTTTTTTTTTTTTTTTACAAAAAGCGAACAACTTCTCCCCACCAGTCATTCAAAGTGAGAGGAGGTTCTTGCTCAGTGAAACCTAAAAATGGATACGAAGCCTTGGGAGAAGAAGCAGAAACGGGCCCCACCAGGCAGCTGAGCCTCTCCTATGCGTCTCTTACCTACATTTGGGGGGCATCTCCTCAGACAGTCTCCACTAGACTTCTGCCACAGGGGCTCTCTGATGCTGCAGACCTTCAGTAACCATTCCCTGGTTCTCTGAATTCTACTGTTTTCTTCCTTCCTTTCTTTCCCTTCCTTCCTTCCTTCCTTCCTTCCTTCCTTCCTTCCTTCCTTCCTCTCTCTCTCTCTCTCTCCCTCTCTCTCTCTCTCTATGTTTTACAATGTATTAGATCTTGGTGACATCCACACTCTGTCAATAACAGATATCTCACAGAATATACCCCCTGCCCAAGCTTCATTAAGGCGGCGCCAAAGGGACTACTGATGATCAGTGACGTAATGTACAGATCTGGGGCCATCTTCACTTAGAAAGGATGAGAGTAGTGGACAGACAGCACGGGACCCCCTGGCCACTGTGCAGCACACACATGCACCAGGGATGGGGTGGCGAGCCACTTACATTCTGCCTCTTAGAGCCTTGGCTTTCTGTTCTTCTTCCAGGTTTCTAGGAGGTGTGGGAGGGGTCATCCCCTCATTCAGGCAGCCTGCGGGGTCCTTCAAGCTCCCCCGGTAAGAGCCTCCTTCCAGAGTCTAAAAAGGAGAAGGATCAACAGTCGTAGGGTGAGCACTGGACAGTTACTTGCAAGCCCCGTGTCCCCCCAGTCTAGTCACAAGCAATACGAAAACCAGAAGCCAAGGGTGTTCTCTCTGAACCCCAGTGAAGCGCGGGGAGATCAGAGGCCCCCACCTTCCTGCAGCAGGGAGGGCACACCAGGCATCTGTAATGCCGCCAACTGCCCAGACATAATGAAATTGTCATGGCGACTTATCTCTGGGTGAGGTCTCCCACAGCAAAACTAACCACGGGGAGTCTATACCAAATAAGGCACTAGAAAGGAAAACCATGTAGGACCACTTCAGGCAAACTGATAAGCAGAGGGAAGTGACAGACCTCGCGGTGGAAATCATACTTTGTTACATTAGCTGCAATACTTTGGAAGAAGGCAATACGATGCAGTCAAGAAAGAGCCAACAGATGCAGCCTTTTCTAAAAACATCTTTGTCAAGGTTATTTACCAAGAGCGTTCTTTCATTAATCCTCATTTCTGTTCACTAAGATGCTACTTAATTAAGAAAAATAAGTAAATGGATTAATATAGTGTTCTAGAAGCAGCAGGAAAAGGAACCTGAGGTCTAGCCCCAGGTCTGACGGGTGTGGTATATATACTTCTGCAGGAGACATGACACTGTCCTGTGCGTCCCTGGATTTTCAGATCAGATTCTCCCTTTTAGCAAGTTTCTAAGGGACAGAGATGATACTTGTACAAACTCCAGAAGTTAGAAGTACTCCACAGGTTAAGTCTCCCTCTGTGGCTGGCACTGGTAACAGGAACATATTCAAGTTGTAACATACTCAAGTTGTAACTGGCAATAGTAACATACTCTTTGGGGCCAAAATAACACTTTAATGTATTAAGTTTATTTGGTTAATGTATGTTTAGGATACCATCATATAAGTCTTTGAAGATTTTTTAAAATTAATTTGGACAGACTCATACACGTACACAATGAATTTTAGTTCTTTTCACTGCCTGGTCTCATCCCCACCCCTTCTCTAGTTGAAACTCATCTTCCCATCTCTGAGTGTGACTCACAAATAAATAGGGCTGTCTCATGAGCCTGGGGGAGAGGTTATTAACTTGAGTATAAGCAACTTATCAGTCACTGAAGAAAGGGACATCTCCCCCAAGTCACTGTTAATAGTTGTCGGACATGGGGGCTCATGAGCCCTTCCCCATCTCACAGTGAAATGTTGCTAGGTCCAATCTTGTACAGGTCTTGTCAGATAACCAAAACGGTTTTGAATTCATGGGTGCAAGAGCCATGCCATGTCTAGAAGACAATGTACTACAACATCCCACCCCATCTCCCAACCCTTCCATTCTTTCCAACTCTTCTTTCTGCGGTGTTCCCGGAGCCTGAGAGCCGGGCTGTATGCCATGCAAGTACCCTGGGCGAAAAGACCACCCAGTGACACTGAGCATTTGGTTCTGGGGATTGAAGCAATGCAGAGAAACAGTAATCCTAGAGATCAAGGTCGAGGTGGGCATCTGTAACACAAGCACGGAAGACAAATGTCAACTACCCAAGGTGCCTGTCTATACCAGTCCCTATGGTTTCTAAAGGCTTCATTTAGCAGTCTTTGGAAACACCAGTCCTAAGACACGAGTCACAAAGGTCCAAAGGTGCCAACCACGAAGTGGTAGACTGAAAGGCTGTGGCCTGGTCTTCAACAGTCTGCACTCGGGAGCATCCATCACTAACTCTCTTAGCTGCTGTGTTTCAACAGAAGCCAAACAGAGGCAGCAAAGAACATTCCAGAGAAAGGGAAAAAAGCAAATGTGGTACCCGATAGGAGAAAAGATGGAAGATACTAAGACTTGAGTCTTCAGAACTTAATGCTGAACTGTGACATCAGCCTTCTCCCCCACTCCCCAAATTGATAAAGACTGTGCCAAGGGTCAAACATGAATCTGTTGCCAACACTAGAATTCAAAGTACAGCCGGTGTCTTCCAACTTGAGAGAGACAACTGTTTTCCACTTGACATAAAGGTGTTTACAGAACAAGTAATCAACTGTGGAAGCTGTTATATCCAGAGCAGCAGTATAGGCTAAAAATAAAGAAAGGTCGAGAAGGGTTTAGCTACATTTATAGATACAGGATTTGTAACCTGTTATTAAGGAAATTAGAATGTCTGGTGCAGAGGCTCGACAAGCCAGGGGACAGGCAGCTTTCCAGTGCATGTCCCCGGTGCCATCACCAGAGACAGGCTCCAGCACAGATGGGCCCAGCTGGTGACAGATCTGATTAGTATCTTTTACTTCCATCTCTCCCACTGTCCTGTTGTGGTCTTTGTTCTCTGGCCTGTTGGTTGGCGGGAAGGCGTATGCCAGGCCCGGCAAGCAGGCCTACACCGCTGCCTCCAGGGTGCATGGCACAACCAGCTTGGCATGGCCCAATCTGTCTACAGAGTGAAGGGCCTCTGAAGAGCTCAAAGGGTCACAGAGGAACATCTATCTGCCTTTCTCTCTTGACTTTGTGTGAGAGAGCAGCTCAGTTATCTCATGGGGAGGACTTGGGGACAGTCAGTAGAGTGGTACCGTGAGAGGGAAATAAAGGACCTGGCCTAGTTCTCATGCTGGGCAGCCTGCCCGGAGTGGGGGAGCTGGTTCTCTTGCTTATAGTGACCCCCTATGAGAACTCAGCTGCCTGTGCTAGAGTTAGAGACAGGGGTCCAGCCTAGGGCAACCAGGGTGACCCGTCATCAGTGCTGTGCCCAGGAGGAAAGAGCCAGTGGTTGCCAGTCTGTCTCCACAGTGCCCCACCCGTGGTTCAGAACCACAGCATCCAGCAGATAAAAGAAACGTGAACAAGGAAGAAGCAATACAGGTTCCTATGGCTAGTCCAAGGTCAGGGGCTAGAAATGCAAAGGGGATTCAAATAGATGGCTTACAATGGAGGAAGGCCACTGTCCTGGTGAAACGCACACATTCCCTGGTCACTGGGTCTTGGGTCACATGCCTTCCCTCTGCTCCTATAAGCACTCTTTCATTTCTCTCTGCACATCATCCATTACACAGCATTGTCATCAATGCCTTATTTGTATAAAAAAAAAATCAAGCATCTACTGTTCAAATGCTGAATACTTGAAAATGCTGGAGAAATGAGCATGAGTCTCAGACCTCCATAACCTAACCCACATTGGGTGTTCTGACAGAAGGACCATGTAGGATAACACAAGGGGCAGGTGTCCACAGTGGGAGGCAAAGAGCAGTGAAGGACTTCGTGGAAAAGGTGAAGCTCAGCGAAGCTATCCCTTGGTTTCCTGGGAGACTGCTCCAGACTCCCCCGGGATCCCCAAATCCAGGGATGTTTAGGTCCCTTATAAAATGGCTTTGTGTTTCTAAACCTATATTCATCTCCCCATATAGTTAACTAATTTATGCATTATATGTGGTCTAAAATATAATGTAAATGCCATGTAATGATTGTTACACTGTCTTGCTTAGGGAACAGTGACAAGAAAAAAAAGTCAATACATGTTCAGTGCAGATGCAATTTTCCCCCTAAGATTTCTGACCTGAGCTTGGGTGAATCCATAGAAAAGGAATCCAGGGATATGATGGGCTGGCTATTCTGAGGTATTAAAAAAAAAAAAAAAAGACGTCACTGGATATAGCAACAGGAGAACATTCCTGGCAGGGACTGCACTGTGAGAAAGGTCATGGAGTGAAACCACGTGGGGAGAGCTGAAAACCTGTTGCAGGTAGAATTGGATGTGTGAGGAGAGGGACTGGCAGAAGATGGTGTGTGTGTGTGTGTGTGTGTGTGTGTGTGTGTGTGTGTGCATGCGCTAGTGAGTGGGAGTGAGTGGGAGAGTGTGGGGGGGGGGGCGCGAGTGTGGGGGGTGGGGGGTTGGGGGGGTGGGTGGGTGCTAGAGAAGGAAGATACAAGGAATAAAGTCAGATCCTGGAGACACACAGATGAGCTCTTCAAGAGCCTGTCTGTGGCATTAAGCAGGAGAGTAACACTGGATTTAAGTTTTAGAAGGATCACTCAACATTCCAAAGAGCTTTTCATGCCACAGGAAAACGTCTCTGACTGAACAGCAAAGGAGAGCAGGATTTAAAATCTAAATACTATTATTACGTTATTGGCCAAGAGTCTGGAAGAAACACATGAAACACCCAATGTATCCAGATGATGATCTCTGTTTAGACCCTTGTCATTGTCCCACTTTTTCCTGCATAAACATAGAATGCCTTCATAACTTTTTTTTTAAGTTTTATTTATTTATTATGTATATACAGTGCTCTGCCTGCCCGCCAGAAGAGGGCACCAGATCTCATTAGGGATGGTTGTGAGCCCCCATGTGGTTGCTGGGAATTGAACTCCTGACCTCTGCAAGAACAGCCAGTGCTCTTAACCTCTGAGCCATCTCTCCAGCCCCATAATGTTGTTTTAAAAGGGAGAGCATCCCTTTGACAATCACATGGAGATGCCAAACTAACATCCAGGAGGAACTGACTGTATCTGTGCAGGCGGGAGGGGGCTTTTCAGCATTAATCTTAGACCGTGGACTCTATAAAGAAGGCTCCATGCTGAGATTTCAAAGCCGGGTGCAGGGCAGGCCTCAAGGGACTGTGCTGTGGCCTCCTGAGTGGAGATCAAGGCTCATCCAAGGAGATAACAGGGTAGTCGCTGGCCTAGCACCACTCAGCACGCTATACAGTCCCCTCTTATATTATAGAAACTTCTTCACCACACCTTCAGGATAGGCATTATATACTGGGTGGGAAGAAGCGGGGAGAGAGGGAACAAGTGGAGGTGGAAATAAAGCAAATGCTGGTTGGCGAGAGTAGAAAGAAAGGAAACTTTCGCCTGCTGTTGGTGGGAGTGAAGGATGGGATGCAGCTCCTGAAGAAATGAAAATGAGAACTGCGATAAGATACAGCGCTCCAGCTGGGCATGGCGGTGCACACCTTTAATCCAGCACTCGGGAGGCAGAGACAGGTGGATCTCCGTGAGTTCGAGGCCAGCCTGGTTTACAAAGCAAGTTCCCGGACAGCCAGGGCTACACAGAGAAATCCTGTCTCAGAAACAAAAAACAAACAAACAAACAAACCAACCAACCAAAAAAAAAAAAAAAAATTCTGGAACTTGCCACATTTTGGATAAACTTGGAGAACCTGATGCCGAATGAAATAAGCAGACACAGAGAGAAGCATATCACATTATCTCTCTTATAAAGGAAATCTTCTTGAAGAGTTAAGTTTACATGGAGTTAGAGAATGAGATAGAGGCTACCAGAGGTGGGAGGAGAGGGCGGGGAAGGAACGGACGATAGAACTCAACAGTACCAGGGTACAGATGTGTGGCATAAATCGTTCTAGAGCTACAACCCACACGCAGAAGGCTGCACTTCACATTGTTACACATGTTCATCAAATAGATTTAGGAGTTCTTGTCACACAGAAAGTAACCATGAGAAACAACAGCTCTGTTAACTTGCCTCTCAGTATAGTGAACATTTTACTATACATACATACATGCATCCAGAACCTCATGTTGGAAAGCTCACATTTAGACACTAATGGACTTTTAAAGATTTGTAGACTATCCCCCCGACAAAGAGCATCAGTGCTAAGCCATTCTCACCAGGGTCGGCTATAGGGCATCTACACAGTGAAAAAACTGAGGTGTAAGATTTCCAGGCAAATGAAACTGCGGGTTGGTGATCTGCGGTTTTAAATTTTTGTTGGAATTCTAACCTTTCCTATTCTGAACTTTAGGAAGCCTTACCAGAAGCGTGTTAGACGACCGGGTTCCTGAAAACATATACCACCAGAATCGATATGATGGGGCCATTGCTTCATCTCCTCTAGATTCTGAGCTTGTGCTAACTCTACAGGACTCCTGACTGAACTGTTTATTGGTGTAAAGGGACGGCAAAGCCCAGACACAGACATAACCTGGCCTGGGCCATATTCTGCCACGAGGCTACCCTGAGGAGGTTAGTGCTCTCAAAGCAGGACAGCCAGCGGGTAGAGTCTTGCTGAAGCCGACGTGTCCATTTCTCAGGCCACCAGGGAGACTAAACTAGAGCTGCCACTGGCCAGCCCTGCTACCCTGGAGGTGAGGGATTATCAAGACACATCCACCAGGCCATGAGAGTGGAGTGAACTGCTTGGGTGTGCCACCTATAACAAGCTCTAAGAGGGGGCTTTCTTCCTGGAGGTTCAGTCCTGTGTACCCGGCAGATGGCAGAACCCTGAGGGCTCTAGGCCACAGTAATAGACACTAGATTCTCACACGGCCAGGAAACTATGGCTCCTTAGACTTGTAGAATGAAAACAAATGGAATCATCCACTAAACTATTTCCCTGTAACAGTCACCCATCTCCAATCTACTGGCTGACAAGTACTAAGTTTCCACACACCCACACTAGGTCTTGGAAGCCAGAGACAACACAGTTCTTTTTTATTGCCCTAAGAGCTAACATCTGTAGATGCCTGCTTATCAGTGTGTGAAGTATGGCCATGCCTATGCAATCATCTTTACTCTCTTGAGATTAGATTCAGGCCAACAGATTCATCATCATCAGGAGGAGCCCAAGAGACCAAGTCACTTTCCGGAGTAGACAAGTCACTTCTCTGGGGCTCTGTTATCAGTAGAAGTACAGGAATGAAACCTTCACTTTCCAGTTCCTCACAAACTTGCTACCAGTTACAGGAACCATAGCTGCTAAAGAATAAAAAAGTTATAGCAAGACTCACATGGGTGAGTGGTGGTGCATACTTTTAATTCCAGCGCTTAGGAGGCAGAGGCAGGCAGATCTCTGAGTTCAAGGCCAGCCTGGTCTACAGAGTGAGTTCCGGACAGCCAGGGCTACACAGAGAAACCCTGTCTCGAACGCAACCCCTCTTCTCCCGCAAAGACTCACATGGGGGAAAGCAGAAAAAGTGCTTGTTTCTGGCTCAGAGTTCAAGAGAATCCAGGAAAAGTAAGTTAGCTCTGCCCAAGGAGGTGTGGGCATGCTCTCATGGTAAACAAATATCCAGGCTATAGACAAAGCCAGCAAGGAAGAATTCTGAAGGGTCTATCATGCCCAGGACTTACGGTGGAGACTCTCCAGGGATTTATCTGCACTGGAGGCAAGCCTGTGAACCCTACTTACATCCTCCAGTAGCAGCTTCTGGGCAGCTGATGTGGAACCAAGGTGTAACCATGACCAAGGGGCTATACTGGGGCAGCCCTTGGACCTAGAGCATGGGAGATATCAAAGCCCTCGGGTAGAGCTAGTGAGTCACATAAATTCTAAGTGCAGAATTTGATATCATTGTTTGAACAGTTAATAAAGAAAAGCAGATAGGCTCTGGACCAAAATAAACTCTTGTAAAATGGAATCAGACTCTTAACTGGAAAGAGCTCTGTTGGTTCTTCCTCATACCACACTAAGATAACTCCCTCCAGGACCAGGTTCCGTCCTCTGGAGCAAGTGTCAGACCAACCTCTGATTCCCACAGCAGCACTTCAGGGATTAGAAGACAGCCTCCTCACATGTTTCTCCCCAAACCTTAGTTCCTTCGGCTTTCATTTAAATAATATGGACCACATGGTACTGGCTACTTCCTCCAGGGCCCTTCCCGTTCTTTTAAGAACATGCTAGATGACTGCATTCAGAAATGAATAGATTACTCACACATAGCTCATCAAGGTGTGGCCGAATGGCTTGGAGTTCAATGGCACCATTGGCTTTTGACCTGCACACTGGACTCTGACGGGACAAGTCTGTGACATTACTGTCACCATACACTCTGAACTTTAACTGAACAAGTCTGTGAGACCACTGGCTACTCTGGCAGCCCCCTACGCTGCTGGGCTCCATCAAATTAACCCCAGAACGTTTCATGGACTCTGAGACGCTTTCTTTAAAGTGAAAAGCTAATGAGGAACCAATAGGAATATATCTTGGAGGTAAAAACGCAACGTAAGTGTTCTCAAACATGGTTGAAATAGCTTCCGTTCACTGTTGCTCTGTGGCTACACCACAGTGGGTTGCTCCATGGCTGTGCCACAGCGCGATGGGAAAGAAAGGAGGGAAAAAAAGAGAAAGAATCAAATTTCGGCGAGAAAATTCTAAGAACCCAAACCACCGCCTCCTCACTCTTTTCTTCATACGGGTTTGGTTTCTTATGTTACGCTAGAGACATCTCTGCGATGGTGGGCTCCATGTAGATCTTCAAGAAGCAATTATTGGCGGGAGGAGCTAGTGCTCTTCTTATGGTAGACTCACCACAGGAAGGGCGTCTATTCAGCAGCTGTTTATTGAGAGCCAGGGACTGGGCCTGTAAACTCCGACCTCACCCCCTACTCCCTTTTCTCTGGGACATTTGCCCCTGTGGGGCATCTCAATAATTTTGCTCATGTCTCTAACACTGGACCCATAAACTGATCACATAAACCAGGGACCAACAGTGTGAAGGTTAGCAATAGTGAGTAGCAGGGTAAAGGTCACCCCAAATAGAAGCAGATACGAACTTTTGGAACAAGTGTCCGTGAAGAACTTATTAGGTGTAAAGACTACTATATATTAACGGAAGAAAAAAATATACTAACTCAAATAACTTATGAGCGGGGGGAGAAAAGTCACAAATGCAAACATTCAGCTATTTTAACAGTAAGAACTGTCTCTGACAGCATGAAGCTGTGGGAACGACAGTGAGACTTCAGAGGAAATCTGGCCAGGACTAGTAAGGGAAGCCTTTGTGAGAGATGAGATTGGGTGGAACCCTGAAGTACTACTACTATGCATTAGATAAGCAAAAATAAGAGGGAGAACATTCTAGAGAAACGGGAGTGACAGGAACAAAAACTCCGAAGAAGAAAAACAAGCGTATGACTTTGTAAAGTCGATGTAGTGTCCGCAAAAACCACGGGAGAGATGGCAGGAAAGAGGACAGCCTCCCCAAAGCCACCATTTACAAATACCATTTGTTCTCTAGTCGCAACCATGAGGTGAGGCGGCTGGCTTGGGAGAGGATGCTCCACGGTCCTCCAAGCCCCAGGCCAAGTGGAGGAGGGTTAGTGGTGATGATTAACAAACCGTCCCAGCAGAAGTCTGGTGGAAGAATGGTAAGTTAGCCAGATGAGAACAGTAGGAAAAGCCAAACGGCCGGACCACAGAGAAAGACAGCGAGATGCTTCAAACTGCTGTCCTGTTGCTTACACTCATAAAAATGCGGGGCCAGAGGGACAGCCCCATCCGAGTGACCTGCCTGGGATGAGCGTAAGCACACCACTGAAATCCTGAGCCAGCTCAGGCTAATTGCCCTTCCTTCTGGTACTATTAAGACAGTCACAGGCTAGACCAGTCGTTAGTGGTTCGTGTTTGTTTTCCCCGTGTGACAGAGATACATTTTGACACTCCTAATTTCTCGTGGCAAGGTTACTCACACATGCCTCTACTCTTTTATAATCAGTGGTCTAACTTCTAAGAGTTGGTAAACTAGAAAGTCTCCAAACAAAATGGCCTGGTTCTTTAAAAAGCCTAATCCATATTCTGTCTCAGCAGCACATGACTCCGGCTTCAGGGCTAGCCTGAGACACTGACTGAGTGCCACGTGTCTAGGGACCAGCTGGTCAGTTTCAGCAAGGCGTCTTTATTTGCTCTGGAAACTCTCCACCTTTCATCCACCTCAACCCTAAAGGCCTTGTGGGTTCCCTATGTGGACCCCACATAAAGCTAACAGGGCCCCTGTTTTTTTTTTTTTTTTTTTTTTAAGAAACCACCATTACATGAAATGATTCTACAGGAGGAATAAATGAAATGAGGATTCGGCTGACTGGTCTGAGGCCCTGGTTGAGGCCCTGGGAGCCACACGGAAGGTGAGACGTGACCCACAACGGCCTCCAGGGTGCCCACTTACCAGCTTGCTTTTGACCAACTTTTCTATCGCACTGACAAGGTCGGCAGCAGTAGGAACTTCAGTGGCAGCCTGCCGGGCTGCTAGCAAAGAGGAGGACTGTAAGACAGTGGACAGCAAAGGAAAAGCAGATTAGCCGGAAATGAGGAACAGCAGTTAGGAAGCAAACCAGACAGTCCGAAGCTGGAGCAGGCCAGGAAAGTACAGTTCTGTGTTCAGAGGACAGAGGCGACAGAGGGAGGCAGGGGCGGGCCGCCGGGTATACGTAGGCCTACCTACCCCTTATTAGGAATTCTGGTCAGTGGCAAAGTACGGATGGGCCTGGTTCTCCTTAAGGGCTGAGGGGAGGGGTCGTTGAACCCCCCAGGAAACCCACAGGCAAGGGCTATGCAGACTGATAGCAGGGCACGGGGAACTGCTGTGAGGGAGATCAGGACTTCAGCCTTTTGTGGTAGCCTACTGCTGTTCCACGGTCTGGAAGGTATGGACTACTCCCGTCTCAAATGTGTGTGAAGGAGATAAAGTCCTTGTTTTGCTACAGCCTTAGCTGGGGATCATCACTGTGTGTCGAGCAAGCTGGGCACCTCTCCCCATATCTTTTCCCCCCTTTTCTTCTTATTTATGTGCACGCGAGTGCACACACACACACACACACACACACACACACACACACACACGGCATTGGTGACGCTCCCCAAAGTAAGTACTGAAAGGAGTTGTGTGTCACATGCTGGGACTCCCAGAGACTACCCTGCTCACAGCAAAGGGAGGTTCAACTACAGGTCTCTCTGTGTCCCTCCCCTGGACCAGTGGCCGAGCTCTGTGTAGTGGCTGTTGGTACAATGGCTGGGTATTTCTCCCACACACTGAAGGACAGTCGTCTTTGTTATTCATCGGCTTGGTTTTTCCATCTTCCACCCGCCTGAGGGGAAGCTGGGAGAGAGATGGCTAACTGCATCCATGTGTGTGCTTCTGGTCCAGTGGATCGGGGCAGTGGTGTTCCCAGGCTGGGACATGAGGAGAATGATCGTGAGTATGGAAAGAGCTATGCCCTGGGCTTGACCGGGCTTCACTTTCCCCCTTCAGGTTAGGGGAAGAGTTCCAAAAAGGACTTTTAAGCCTTTGCTTCTAAGATTGGAGGATATCAAATAAACACCAATTAAGAAAGATAGAACATCACTCTTCTTTTATCTTTTGGGAGAACGGAGGAAAACTTTGTTGGTTTGGAAAACCAGGTTACCATCTTTGATTTAGTAATCCTACTTCTGGGAACTCATTCCAGGGTCGGATGTCAGAAGGACAGACACTGGATCTACACAGTGATCTTCAGGGGTATTACTCAGAGGCACAAAGACCGGAAACACCTTAGGCTGTCACACACAGGGCCGGTCATGACAATTACGGGGCATAAAGTAATAAAATATTCTCCGGCTACGGAAATTACAGTTACACAGGAAAAACGAATAAGGTGGGGGGGGGGGGGGGGACCGACGACAGATACAAAGCACATGTCATACACACAGCGTAAGTGGGAAACATCCATGCACAGGAACGAAGGACAGATGACCGGGAGAACGAAGGAGTCAGACATTAAATGGCTGGACTTTAAGAAGCTCCTGCCGGGGCTGGTGCGGCATACCTGGGATCTTAACACTCAGGAGGCAGAGGGAGAAGGACTCCTGCAAGTTCAAGGCCAGCCTGGTCTACAAAATGAGTTCCAGGCCAGCCAGAACTACACAGTGAGTTTGTCTCCAAACACCAAAATTGTTTTAATAAATCCAACGCTACTTGCTAAGGAGTGCTGAGACTTACCCCGATCCCAAATATTCCAACAAAAACCAAGTGGACTAAAATCAAACACGCCAGTCTGGGGAGAGAGCTGACGTTTCTACAATGGGACTGCTGCTGCGAGGCACAACGTATGACAAAGAAAAGGACCACAGAGATGCTGGGGTAATCTGTATCCTTAGTTAAAAATTATCCAGGAACTACCTAACACCCATTCACCCCCAACGAACTGTTTGAGGGGACTAGGAGAGGGTTCATGACCTTTCTGTTTTATGCAGGCAACGGAACCTGGGAACTCCAACCCCCTCCCTCCCACACATACACACTAGTATTGTTCATAGGATGTTTTACAAGGGTGGGTGGGGGAAGCCAGCAGGCTAGTTCCCATGAAGGTGAAGGGCAGGTGTCTTTGCCTGTGGCAATCACTTTGGGCACAATGTCATGCTTCTCTTGTTTTCTTTCCCAACGTCCCAGAGGCAACTGGCCCTAGAATCTAGGGTCCAAACATCTCTGTAGAAGGGGACACAAGTGTGTGCTTCTTAGGGCATGTATCATGGCAGGCAGCCACATCTTATTCCCTGGCTGTCCCTCTAGCCTACAGAGCAAAAGACTTTGAATATTTACTGCAGGTTAACAACCAAATGCAAAGCAGACAGAATCAAAATAAAAAAAAAAATACCAGAACACCCAGAAACAGAAGTCTGATACTATACACGCTTGGCCTGCTGACTTCAAGGAGGCTTTTCCAATACAGGACACAGGACAGAACACAGTGAGAGCCAAAGACAGCCAGGCCAGCTGCCACGACCACCACAAAACAACACTCTGGAAGAAAACGGGAAGTGCAATCCAATGCTGGAACTTCCATGTCAACGACCAGAGTCCTAAGTACAAGCCACTTTTTCAGAAGGCAAGAAAAACCCAGTGGAGTGCAGTTGCAGCTGTGAGGGAAACAAGGCCAGACATCACAATAGAAGCTCCAGCTGGGCACGGTGGCCCATGCCTTCACTCCCACCCAGCATTAGGGAGACAGAGGCAAGTGGATCTCTGTGGATGTCAGGGGCCAGCCAGCCTGGTCTACATCGTGAGTTTCTGGCCAGAAAAGGCTGCACAGTGAGACCCTGAATCAAAAGAACAAAAAGCGGCCCCGTATGTTCCAAGTCAGTGCCTGGGAGTCTCGGTCACTGGAATCGAGCCTCCGCTCCAAATGAGCAGAATGACCTAACCGCTGGGGCATGTCACTGGACAGGGACCTTTCCAACACCAGGGAATGGGGCATTTTACAAAACAAAGGGCCAGGGCAACACAGCATGCTTTACTTTTCTGTGCTTGAGGAGACCCTTCCACTACTAGGAGCTCCACTCGGCAGGCTGAGGCAGCCAGAGTTTTAACGGCATTGGCTCAAGCAGAAGCGACTGCAATTAAGACGTTCAGAGCTGAATGCAGAAGACAGCTAAAACACAGGTTATCCGTCAGCCATCACACAGTGGTTGACACCTGGAGCCCTCACGGATTCCTTTTTTGAGACAAACAGTTCCTTTTAGGATCTGCTGCCTGCAAATATAGCACTGTGACCCTTTACTGACAGTGTGCGTTTCCAGGCGGATTCCTCTTTTAACCGGACTTGGAATATCCCTCCGCTGCCCAGAACAAGGCCACGCCTCCGGAACTGTGGGAGAGGACACCTACTAACCAACAGCATCTACCCCGCCGTAGGTCCTCCAGGGGAAAGCACTAATGGGGAGGGGTCTCGCATACTCAGGAAGAGAGATCTCAGCAGAGGGCCTACCATCTCGTCCTGGGTGGGGTCGTTGTCAAAGATCTTCATGGGCGGAGGAAGGGGTGTGTGTGACTCTTCATCTGGCTCATCTTCGCCCCAGCCCTTCTTGCTCTTCTAGAACAAAAGGACACCATTAGGTACCGCGACATCAACAAAAGAAGCCAGTAGTTCAGGACTTGACATTAAAACACTTTTTTTCCCCTTAAGAAGAAATAGAAAGGGAGAAAGTTAAAGGACAAACTTTTTAAATTTATTTTTCTTCCCTTCTTTTCCGCCCCCCCCCCTCCCCCCACTTCTTTCCACTCAAGAGTCCAGGCTAGTCTTGAACTCACGATGCTTGGGTCAGCCTCTCGGGTACTGGGATGACAGGAACGCTATGTGTCACCGTGCCAGGACTAACTTTACATTTTTCCGAAAGGCTGTTAAACTACCATCCAAATCTCACCAGGGTTTTGTGCCATTTCCAACTTGAGAAATGGCAGATTTCTATCTGTTTCCAAAAGTACAAGGTGGAGTCGATTATGCACCAAGAAGACTCTCTTAGCTCCACCAGTCATTGGAAGAGGTTAGTTATGCAGATAAAACAGGCATTTTATTCCCCAAGCCAGAACGCATCACCTATATTTTCATTACAGAATCTCAGCTCTGGGAGAACTCAAGAGATTATCCAGCCTCGCTTCTTGGCTAAAACCCAGTTCTCTGTGACTATTGTGAGGTCAGAAGATCTCATGATGGCCCATTTCATCATCACCAGCTGTCGATCAAAGTTCCTCACTGAGCTGAATGAAACCTTGTCCACTGTGACCTTCATGTACTCTTCACAGCTATCCCTCTGCGATACCTTTATTTATTTATTTGTTCATTCATTCATTCACTCATTTGATTATTTATCCACCCATCCATTTATTTATTTATTTATTTGTTTGAGATAAGGTCCCACTGTGCAGGCCTAGCTTTCCTAGAACTCAACACACAGAGCAAGCTGGCCTCGAGTTCAGAGATCAGCTGCCTCTGCCTCCCAAGTGCTGGAACTAGGGAGTGCATCACCATGCGTGAGATCCGCAGCACCCTTTAAAGGTGGTAGTCAAAACACTTGACTACAGCTCAGCCTCTGGTGTTCTGAGGGACGCAGTCCCAAGCCTTGCGTTCTTTCTCTCTCTCTCTGGCCAGTTTTGATGCCATCCTCAGTGGAGGCAGGGGATCAACTGCCTCCTCTCTGGTCAGGACCTATCTCTGAACGTGGCCAATCTTCCTTTCTGTCCACCTGATAGTCTCAGTGTTTCTCAGTCTCTGAATGGGGCACCAATCAAAGTAGTCAAGTCTCGAGAATGGAAAGTTTAAGATGACATAGTACTATGACATAAGACTATGACTAGAGACGGTCGACCTGCTTGATTACGTGACCGTCAGGGAAGCAGGTCAGAGGTCAGACGAGAGCTGGCCCTGTTAGGTACCTCGTCGGCGCTGTCCCCCTGAGGGGTCGTCTCATCCCCAGGCTTAGGCGATCCCAGGTCGAAGCTCTTCCGCCCATCGCGGACTTTCTTCTGCTTTTTGATGTTGCCATCTGCTTTCCCGCTGTTGAGCCGACGCACGGGGCTGGTGAGCCACTTTTTAAGGGTGTTGGTGGAGCGCTTGGGACCGGGGGAACTGTGGATAGAGTTCAGGGAGTGCTGAGACTGGAGGTTGGCCACAGACTCCGACTTGCCTCCATTTTCACTCGAGGAATGAGAGTAGGAATCTGAGGAGAAAGGACAAGGCGGCAACGTCATGTCAGAAAGCTGTTCAAAACAGCCGTTTGAACGGCTAGCTAAAGTAGCTTCATCCTCAGGAAGGTAGGTCATCAGGCAGAAAGAAGGTCACGGCCAGCTCTGGACCAGGCAAGAGACAGCAGTCACGTTTGACACTGGCTCAATGTTCACATGTGAGAAGCCATTCCAGGTTTTATGGAAAGAAGAACACACGGGAGACAAAGGCTCCTGCTTCCATGGAGGTTAGATTCCGGTGGGAAATACAATAGACCATGACAGCAACAAAATAAATAACATGTAAAGCATCATAGATAATGAAAAGAGCTATACTTAAAAAAATAATAATAAGGTTGGGAAACGCAGTGGGGAATAGAGGGCGAAAGCTAACGGTAGCTCAGGCAAAGTCTCAGGACTTGGTGTCTGCACGTAGTCCTAATGATGGTGAGAGACGAGCCATGTGGCCATTTGACACAGGGCAACTCAAGCAAGCAAAAATGAGCACATAGAGATGCTCGAAGGTGGTATGTGGGGTCCGCCAGGGATGGCATCAGTACAGTGAGAAGGGGAACAGTGTTACCACGGAGGCCAGTGAAGTAAACAGGATGGACCACCAGGACTTGTCTTACTTTATTATTATTAATATCATAATTATTATTAATAATACAATACAATATTATTATTATGCCTTTGATTTTTTTACCTTCTTTTAGCCATTCTTAGAGAATGGATACCATCTATCATATAGACTAAAATGTCATTCTTATTTCTAATTGAGGACAGCAGAAACAGACTGTCTAGGAGGCCACCATATTCCTTTCGGCTGAGGGACACTGGTGGCTTAGGGGATGGTCCCAGTGGCCATCAGAAGGGATCGGATTCTGGATATGTTTTGACAGCAGGATGGGCAGAGCTTTCTGACAGACTGTGCATGACATACGAACAAGAAGAGTCAGGATAACTTCATTTTTACCCAGAACAATTACTAGGATAAAGTGTCTGAGGTGGGGCAGAGCATGGAAGAGTGGCTTAGAGGGGAGACAGAAAGGAGGCCAGTGGTGGCCATCTCTGAGACGCTTTTAGACAGGTCCTGGCAGACAAGTTGACTAGGTGCTGGACTTCACGTCTGCAGCTCGGGGCAGACAGCGCTGGGGGCTGGAGGTGACCGGGGGTTGTCAGTGAAGAGACGGCGCTGGAAGCCATGACTGAAAACACCAAGGGGCACAAGCATGGGGAAGGGAGGAGCCTGGACCCTCAGCAAGAGGCAGGAGGATGAGAAGACAAGGGAAATGTCAGAGAGACCGGGGGAATTGAGAGCAGTAGCTGACCTGGAGGCTGCATGTGGAAAAGCATTCCTGTGGAGGAAGAAGTCAGCTGTGTCAAACTCTCCTCGATAGGTCAAGGGTACTGACCAAAGAACTGAGCCTTCAACTTAGTTACACCGACGTCACTGGCGACCTGGCCGACAAGCAGCTGGAGTGTGACGGAGGGGGCCAGCCTGATTACACCGGGTGGCGGAGAATGGGGGAGAGGAAGGTGGCAGAGTGCACAGAGAATTTTTGTTTTGTTTTAAAGGGACAATGATTGCAGATCAAGAGAGTTTGTTTTGTTTTGTTGTTTTTAAATAGGAGAAATCAGCATAATGTCTGTAAGCTGCTATGCCATTGTTGACTATCTCAGTGTTTTAATGAACTTGCAATAGCCTAAGCATTTTACACGGACCATCTTATTTCATTCTTGGACATCATGGGCTCATGGGGGTGGGGGTGGGGTAGTCTTATTATCTTCATTTTAGGGAAGAGGAAACTGCCCATTTAGAGACATCAATCCATTTGCCCAAGGACGTACAGCTCCCAGGGACAGGGTGAGATCTGTATGCCATTCAGCCAGACTTGAGCAATAAACTTTGCTACTGGCCCTTCATGCTTCCCATGCCCAGTACATCAGTTTCCACTGACCACAGGCAAAGCAAACCCAGGGAAGCCACACTATTGGAGGGGAACAGCTAGGAAAATCACAGCACAGGAGACGCATGTAAGACAATCCCTAGTTAATTCCTCCAGTTCCTGACGTCTCAATACCTGCTAATCTTTGAGGAGACCAGCATTAGATGTACAGAGTTTAGCCTATAAAATATCTTGACTAACCCAAGGACAAGATTTTAAAGTCCCCTTCAGGTGTCATTACAGTTCTTACTGCTCAGTGAAGCTGGTTTCTTTTGTTTGTTGGTTTTTCTAAGACAGGGTTTCTCTGTGTAGCCCTGGCTATACTGGAACTCACTCTGTAAACCAGGATGACCTCAAACTCACAGAGATCCACCTGCCTCTGCCTCCTGGGTACCAGGATTAAAGGTGTGCGCCACCACCACCCAGCCAGTGACGCTGTTTTTTGTTCTGCTGGTGTTGAAGAAACTAGGCTCCCTAGACTTCTAGATGTTGCACAGTAACACCAGCGTATTGGCACTCAGTCAAGTGCCAAGCAAGAATTACTAACCAGTAACAATGTCACGGAGAATGTAGTAGACAGTGAGTTCTAAAAATGTAAGACACAGGCTGCATTTTCATTGACCTCTTGTCTAGCTACACATGCTCCCATGTACAACAGCGGAGAGAAGCGGGATGAGAGAAAAGGAGGACAGAATGTCAAGACAGAGCACAGAAGATAAAGATGTTTTCACAAAGCAGTGAGTGATTAATCGCCAGCAGGCTGGTATGGCCAGACTTGCCTGATAAGTGAGCAAAGTTCAGGGGAGGGTCATATCTGTGTAGGAGGGACTGGCCTGGAAAGGTTTAAGGGAAGAGACATTTGGGAGGGGGTGTTCCCAAAAGGTAGGATAATGAGGACAAACGCACAGTGAGGGAGCTGGAAATAAGTTAACCAGTCCAAGGCCTGGGTAGGGAATAAGATCAGTGGGGGAGAAACCGGGTGGAAGGAAACATTTGTGGAGACATTAGATAATAAATTTAATATGAACGTCATTATGAGATTCTGGTGGAAAACGATATGACAGAAAAAAAGTAGTTTTTGTTTTTCAAATTAATCAGGCAACTCTATACAACTATCTTGGGAAGAAGGGACTGGAATCCAGATGGTCCTATGAGGACCATGTGCTCAGGCTAGGGAATATGATACTCGTAGTGTCTGGGAGACAAATGAAAGGTGACTGTGTCATGAATGCACATCATTGCCATGGTCCTGAGACAGCTGACCTCCACCTCAGCTCCTCGGCTGCCAGTTCGCATGCTGGTATTTAAACCAAGAAAATGGCTGAATATTTAAACAGTGTCCTAGTGACTTTTCACACCTACTCTGAGACTGAATCACATTTTCCTGGGTGACTCTGCCCTAGACTTGGACAAGAGATCTTATCTGGCCTTGGAAACCTTCAAGCTTGCATGAAGCTAATGGAACAGAAAAGAAAATCCTGAAACAAAGTTAGAACATGCATTTGCCAATACGGAGCTGCTCCCAAGCATCTCTCAGGGTCCGAGACGCTGAGCTCCATGCTGGGGCTCGCTGAGCCCTGGCCCTGCTGGGGCCTTTCTTGGGGACTCTTAGGGATTTGTGCATATTTTGGAAAGCAGCAGCAGAATATGTGTGTTTAGAAGCACAAACACAGAGCTCCTAAAATTCCATGGTACAAAGGAGAACCTACCAGGCTGCTCTGCGCGGGGAACATCTGGGGATTCGCTGGTACTTCTTTAAGGACAAAGATGTAATCTTATCTCAGAAAATTCCTCACTGGCTGTGGTCTGGCGTGTGTTGACATTATTTCTCAAGTGTTTGGTATGAGTGATAAGCATCTGCAGTAGCACTGATAGAAAGAAACAGGAGCTCTCTGCAGATAAGTGGCAGGTTCTCCTCACTCACTAGGCCCCAGGGATGCAACTGAGTCCAGGGTTTCCAAACCTAGATTTATAGCATACGCCCTGTCAGCAAAGCGAGAGGCTCAGCCACACTAACTTCTCTTTAGTTACCAAAGCGGACGAGGTTCCAGGGCAAATCATGGCCTGGCTTTGACATTCACAACTGTGTATTGGGAATGGCCATTCCTCTTCCCCCGCTGCTACTGGTTTCTGCTTTTTATGCTTTTTGTATAAAGTAATGGCAAGGGTAAAGAAAATGAAAAATCCAGAATATTCTCAACGTTGTTTCAAGTTTGTTCTAGGTAAACAACAGGAGTCATTTAACCATGGTCTAAGCAATGGGAAATCCAAATTGGAAGTTTGATTCATCCTCTAGCCAGTGCTCTATCATAAAGACAGAGTCATTTTCAAATCACTTTTTGGAGGGGAGGGAGATGGGGTGGAGGAGACAGGGTCTCACAACACAGGCTTGCCTGGCTTGGAACTCACTATGTAGACCAAGCTGGCCTCAAACTCACGGAGATCTGCCTGCCTCCGCTGAGTGCTGGAATTAAAGGTGTGTGCCACCTTGGTTGGCCTAAGTCACTTTAAATGCCTGGTTATAAAAGAATGTGGACTCATTGGACAAAAAAACAGCCGCCAAGTTAACCGTCTCTTCACATTTATTATGCCCTCGCCATCTCTGTAAAATGGCTGCGATTAGCGAAACGAGTTCCCGATAGAACAGTTCCCGTGGCTGATTTGCATCAACCCCAACAATAACGCTGTTTCTCACCCAGTCATCAGAGTTGAGGCAGGTAACATGCATTATGATTCCGACGTTAGGAAATAGAAAATGAGAGTACTTCGGCAAACCGAGAACTGTAGTCAGGGGCAGAAGCAAAACGCAAACCCAGACTTTGTGTTTGCAATACATACCTTCAATCTTATTCCTCTCTATATGTTCATCCCACATATTCCTTTAGCCTATATGAGTATGGTATGGCTATCTAGTTGCTAGTCTATTCAGCATTTTAAATATAAACTTACACATACATTGTATAAATGATAAACTTTCAGTGTTGAAAACTATCTTCAAAAAATGAGTCAAGCGACAAAGCCACCGTCGCATACTAGTAACAAAGCTGGGACCAGAACCCAGGCACCCCCAGACCACTCAGGGCCTTGGATCAATGCATGCATGCTCTTTACTCCGACCTTAGGGACTGGCCTGAGGACTGGTGTGAAGTGAGTGGGAAGACTGTAGTCAACGAGACTCCCTGATCTGCCAGCCACAACTTGTTTGCAAGGTTAAAGATAACTAATTTCCCGAGGCAAACTTTACTATGAAATATTTTTAAATAAAGAAAAATATAGAAAAAAATGACATATCATTTAGTTATTATAAATGTACACATTTTGGCATATGTGGTTCAGCTATCTTTTAACAATATGAAATGTTTCAGAACTAGCGGACGATGTCTATTTATTTTCGCAGTGTCACACCCTTCCACCCCGTCCCAGAGCAAAAGTCAAATCTGAGGTTGGTGTGCCCCATTCACATCCATGCTGTTTATATATGCAAATATGGCCTTGTTTGCATTTTATAGAATCATAATGTAGACATTATTTTGCAACTTGCAAATCTCCCTAGCTCAGCACATGAAGCTTTAACATGGGTCACTCTCTAGAGATGCCAAGTACGTCCTTCTCCGTGGGTCACCCTCAGAACAGGAGCTCTGATGGACTTAGGCTCGGGCAGATGAACAACTGGAGGTCCGGGTCTCAGATGTTTAATCAGTTAGATTAAAACTGCCTGCCAGTGTTGTCACTTGTCCCCCTGGGGCCAAGGTTCCGTCATTCCAGACGTTTTTAGCCACTGTGTAGCCTGAGTCCAGCAGCTCAGAGGCTAGTGCTGTCTGCTGCCCTGACGATGAAATCTGGGAGAAGCCGGGACCGTGGGCTCACTGCAGGCATCCTAACGTCCTGTCTAGGCAAACACCATCTTTTCCCACACCACGCAAGACAGAAGCTGCTGAAAATAATATAGGTGGCAGCAGACAACGGGAGAAATTTGCTACATCTAACATAATACAGCTCATTCTTAAATTCTGCCTCCCCGTGATGAAGTTTCTATTCATGCTTCTTTTACGTTACAACTGAAGAAGAAAAGTTCTGCCTTCGATGGCCTGCTGTGAAGGGTTGGAGGTTTCTGGAGGCAGCTGCCAGGCATTGCAGCATGCCACTCAGGATCACAAGTGTCTCGGGGCTGCAGCCACCGGACTGCCACCTCTGATTTTCCAAGCACAAAACATTAACGTAGCCTCGCTTTAGTTTCCCTCCATGGCAGGTAGAGGACTACATCTCCTTGGCACAAAGAGAAAACAGTCCTACTAGTTGTGGGTTTAGTGTCCCCAAGGACCACAGCAGTATATTGAAAGGGCTAAGCTGAAACCCAAGGAACACGTGAGTGGAAAAAAAACAAACTCCGATTCTCTGTTCCCAACTCACGTCTCACACCAGACACGCACGGTTGTTTCTTACACACCAAGCAATCAGTCCTGCCGTGGAACCAGTTAGGCACCCCCGATTCATGTCACTTGTGGCACTGTCAGCCTTAGAGAAGGCATGAGATCCCATAGGTTGATGGCTCAGTCCCCGGATCTGCTCTCCACTGCCACCTCCGATGCCAATCACTAGCCCCAGGTTGTCTGACCCATGCTTCTATCTTCTGCCCACAGACTGAGATGGATGCCCACAGCCTCCTTTTGGGGCTTGATTAATTTACTTCAGTGGCTCTCAGGACTCAGGGAAACAATGCTTACTAGCTTATTATAAAAGATCCATCGAAAGACACAAACTAGGAGATTTTAGGACACTAAAGGTGACACTCCCATCCCCTCTTTAGATGGACCATCTCCCAGGCACCTGCTTGCATCGGGCTACCCAAACGTTCTCGGAACTCTGCTCTCTTTTGGAATTTTTTATTTTTTTTATTTTTTATTTTTTTGGTTTTTTGAGACAGGGTTTCTCTGTGTAGCTTCGGAGCCTGTCCTGGAACTCACTCTGTAGACCAGGCTGACCTCAAACTCACAGAGATCCGTCTGCCTCTGCCTCCCAAGTGCTGAGATTAAAGGCATGAGCCACCACTGGCCGGCATCTTTTGGAGTTTTTAGGGAAGCTTCATTCCACAGATGTGATCCACCAAATTGCTGCCAACATAACCTTTAGCCCCTCTCCTCTCCCCAGAAGTTATGGAGTGAGGCTGACAATCCCAGCTCTGTAATCCTGCCGTGGTATTTGGGTGACCTGAACCCACTGGGAGGGGCTGCCAGGCACCAGTCCATCATTAGCTCACTAAGAATCATTACCATTTTGGAGATTCCAATGACTTTAGGAGGTGTATGCTGGGAAACAGAAGAATAAGGAATGTTTATCAGAGTCTATGTATGTATAAGGTGACTTCTGGAGGATTTCCTATGCTGTGCTGAATGGCACCTCAAGGTTGGAAAACTCATTTTCAATCCATTTTTATGCAGTCCACTGATTGCATTCAATCACACCAACATCATGTCTCCATATAATGTATAATAATGTATCGTTGCTAAAACACACAAGATCTAGTTGTTGTTTTTTAGACAGGCTCTTGGTGCATAGTTTTGGCTGGCCTGGAATTCACTCTGTAGACCAAGCTGGCCTCAAACTTATAGAGATCCACCTGCCTCTGACTCACAAGTGTTTGGAGTTAAAAGTGTATACCATCACATATGGCTAGCTTCTCAATATTAACAGTTACATATGTAATCTAGATCAGCAGTTCTCAACCTTTGGGAGTCAAACGACCCTTTCACAGGGTTGCCTAAGACCATTGGAAAACACAGATATTTACATTACAATTCATAACAGTAGCAAAATTACAGTTATGAAGTACAACAAAAATAATTTTATGGTGGGGGGGTCACCACAACATAAGGAACTGTATTAAAGGGTCGCAGCATTAGGAAGGTTGAGAACCACTGCTCTAGGTGGTCATTAGGTCTATAAGCAGTTCCCTGGTATTTATCATAATATTGTATGGAAAACTTTGACTCCAATGGCTAAAATAGAAAACCCCAAAGATCCTAACATTGTGACATGCTCACAGAAAGGCCCTTTAGCCTTCTATGCTTTGGCCTAAATTTGGCTCCAATAATACAGAAAGAGTTGTAAATCTAGCCTATGGCTTTCCATGCCTTGAGCTGTAAGGCTGGTTATGCCAATACATTGCCTGCAGAAAAAGTATGTACACAGACATCCTGCTTTCTCTGTCTTTCTAGAAGTAACCTACTTAGTATTTTTCATATTGTAATGGACATCTAGAGAAGGCTATACGACAGTCAGAACAAGAGTAAAAATTCTCTGGATGATAAATACATATACGTTTGTAAGCGTGTGCAACACAGACCTATTAGTCAGTATGAGTATGTTCTCCGTGGCCTACGATAATGAGTTGGTCAGGTCTTTTAGGGGAATGTTCATCAAAGCCAAAGCCCTAGTTACATATTCAGCAGAGGGCCTGATGCTGTGTACCACCAGCTCTTGGTGTGGCTGGCTTCCCAGCAAACCATCTGGTTGGCATCATGATGCCTAGGCCGGTCAGTGCTGGAGAATGAAGGAAGCTGCTACGGAGCCAGCCGTGGGAACTGAAGCAGAGGGAGAAACCTGGCTTCATGATGATGGGCACTTGCTGCCAATGCAATTACCCCTCTGCAGTTTAGCCTGCACTTGGCAAGCTCGCCATGGCACAGGATATCCCTCCCCATGCTTAGTCCTTCTCAGGTCTCAAACACACAATGCAGGACCCTGCTCTTGTGGATAGCACCAAAGCTCTTGTGCTAACTTCGAGAGTCTCTTCTCCAATGAGTGCTCTACCAGCCCATCACTCTTTACTGAGACTCGGTATCTTTATAAATGTTGTATATTTAAATTCCTATACGTTTAACATTGGTGTCTGATTTTCCTCATGGGAGTACAAAATCATGGGCCACTCTGAACCCTGAATCCTCGGTCCTGGGTTCCGTCTTCGTTCACTTCCACTTAGTGACACCTTCCTTTGGCCCGTGCTGCTGTTCCAGCCCCCAGAATGCAGACTGGAGCCACAGAACTGATTCTGAATGCAGAGGGACCTGCACAGGACAGGCATCCTTCCACCTCCACAGCCCTTTGTGATGTCAGCTCTTTATAGGACAGTCTTGGCCAACAGTCTTCACAGAGAGGAAGAGTCAACACCTCTGACTCCATCTCCATGGGAGGCTCCTGACTTCTGTCCTAATTCAGTCCAGATTCCCCTCAGCTACTGCTGACTCTGTCCATCCACCACTTCAACCCTCTTCATCCCATGCTTTAGCTCCTGCCGAGCTGCTGCCAGAAGCAGAAGGTACAATGATAAAGTTCCCAAGCACCTGTCCTCAGGGTCTCCTCGGTCTCAGTTTCCCTTGTATCATTTCTGAGACAGAAATGGAGAAAGGCAAGCCCTCAAAGGGCACTGAATCCCATTCTTCCCCAGATAAGTATGTCCTAAACTTGAAGGCTCCATGGCATGTACATGTTGTCATATCGATTCCTTTTCATTGGGACACCAGCTAGCTGGCTTTGGAAGTTGAGGGCTGGAAAGCCCCCTGTCTCCACTGACCAGTGGTGGATTTAGACGCTTGACTCATCACATCAGGTGGAAGGCATTGAACACTGTTCTGCTGATCCCCGAGGGTAAATATTCTAGATGTTCCCTCAACCTCTGCAGCCATCTCATTCTCCTGGATCTGGCCACACACTCTGGAAAGGGAACGCGAACTCCCTTCCAGACTGCTTCAAGGTCTTACGAACTGTTCAAATGAGCCAATAATTGAACATGGTGCAGCTTCACCAATTCTGACCTAAGAAAGGACGCACCATATTAGCACTAAAAACCAAAAAAAATCTGAACAAAACACACCACCAACAAACCAACAAAAAGAAATACCACACAACCCAGCAAGCTGCTCTCTTGGGGCAGTCTCTTATGACCCAACAATCCCTCTTCTGGGGAAATACCAAAGAAAATGAAATCACAACCTTATAAACATATCTGTATCCCAGTATTCCTTGTAATAGTGTTCACAATAATCGAGACAGGAAAACTGTGGGTTTTTGACAAATGTATAACATATACATACTATGTATATATTTATATAGTATAATATTCAGTCTTTAAAAAGGAGATTTACCTATTTGTCATAGCATGAATGAACCTGAAGGACATTAGACTAAATGAAATAAGCCAGATACAGAAAACGAGTATAATATATTACTTAAATGTGAAATCTTTAAAAAGTTATGCGTGTGGGGGTGGGGGGGCGGGGAGCAAATATATCAGAGAAAGAAAATCAAATGGTGGCTACTCGGTGCAGGGAGTGAGATTAAGGTAAGAAGAGAGATGAAGGTCAGGGGCTATGAACAAGTCTAGAGGTCTAATCGTTTCTAGGCCTTTTGGCTAAGATCAAGTGAAGTCTAGAGGTCTAAGGCACGATGTGAGGATTAGCATTAATAAAATTGCTGCCGAATGAGTAGACTTTAGTTGTCCTTGCCGTAAAAGAAGGGGTAACTCTGAGATGAGGGCTAGGCTTCTGTTTCACCACAGCAATCGTTACTATCTATATGTGTCCCATAAAATCGTGTCCTACATCTTAAAAATATACAGCAAAATTTATTCAGAAACAAAATAATAGTTTATACTTACAGGTTATTGATAGGACAATAGGAATCAGTAGCTAAACAGGAGATGAGGTGGCCTGAAACTCATCTCTAGAGAGCATATGAAGGTCATCCCATTACCACACATGGTACCAGTCAAGCTCCAGGGCTGGGGTGGGCCTCATCAGGGTTCCTTCTCTCCATATACTGCCTTTCCAAGCTGCAGACCTGACAGGTGAGCTGGCTCTCCCTGGTAAAATAGGGTTGTTCCTGGGTCTTGTGTGTATCCTAAGCCTTCACACAAACCTGGAAATCAGTTCGACAAGCTCTCCAAAGCACTGCTTAGCCTACTGACTCACACAGCAACACTTTCCCTTCCTCCTTTTTGGAGAGTGTGCGCATACACAAGTTTAACACTGTCACACCACGTGCCACAGGGGGGCAAGGCTAACTCAGTCTCTTGCCTATCATGGGCTCTTCACAAAGATTTCTACACTAGCATCTTCCATGTGTTGTCTCTATCAGTCACTGCCCTCCTTCAGCTCATCCACTTGGGTCAACTCCATGACAGCCTCCGGACTGGCCTCTCTGCATCCACTGAATACACCTCTGCTACAATGGCAACCACATCACCTTCTTCAGCCACTCTTCCAACCCTGATCACCAAATGCCAAGCTGTCATTTCAGCTGCTTGGTCAGGCTAGAGTGCATCCTCTCAGCCCCTTGAGTACCCAGGCATGGGAACGGCGAGGTTCTCAAACTATGGTCTTTAGGCAAGCAGTACCAGTACCACCTAGGAACTGAGCAGAGAGGGAAAGTCTTGGGTCCTGCGGCAGGTCAGAAGCTGTGAGTGTGGCTTACCATGGGATCTGGGGGGCATCTCAAGTTTGAAAATCACTCTTCCATATGAAGGTTCCACTCTGGTCTAATCACTCAGGCCAATGGACCAACCATGCTACATTTCTCCTGGCTCACCTTACCCTTTAGCTGTCTGCTCATCTGAAGCTGATCCAGGATATTTGAACAATTACACCCGGCCATTGTCCTGTTCTCTGACAGTACGTTTGTGCCATTCCTTGGGCACTGATAAATGCTAGTTTACAGTTTCCTTGCTGAGGAATGCCCTTGAGGACAGAAGTATTACCCATCTCTGCACCCTGTGCACAAATTTTTCAGTCATTACATGGCCAGTGATGAACAGTGAATGGCAAGAAAAGATAAATCATTGGAGTGTGGGTATTTTTAGGACCAAAGACCTCTAAGAAAAAGTCATTGTCAGTGTGGTCCCCGACTCTGAGACTTTGCAATGTAGCTATCAACATAGACTTCTGTTTCCTGTGTTCCTTAAGATGGCCAAGGTACTGCCCTTTTAAAGACAACCTAAATTAAGTCACTCGGTTCCTCACTGTGGAACTTCTCAGAACCTTTAATACACCAGTGTAAGTGCTGACTCCAGAGAGAAAGCAGCATTTAGCAAATTACTATTAATATGTCCTTGGACTCAGCGTGGCTGGCATAGGATACAAATGTGAATCAGACTCCTGAGGATAGTGTCCTGACATCAGAGTTGCTGGTCAAATCCAAAACCTGTTGTAAAGGCCCAAGTGGGAGATAAGTTACAGTCCAGTTCAGTTATTTTAAGCTGATGTGCCACCCCATGAAAGCCTACCCAGAAGCCTGTGGGAAGCCCGCCTGGATTCAGGTGCTAATGTGCCCTTTGTAGTAACCTTGCTCCAAGTAACTTCCAGAAGCTTCTCTGCAGGGACAGGGGAGGAGTTAGGAAGGGTGACTGGAAAGCTTAAGGCTGTCATTAAGTGCTGCTTAACCCAAATGCTGAAGTGGAAATTCTCCTAGGAGACTGGAAGACAAGAAAGACAAAACTGACCTCTTGGAAGAAAAAGGAGCTGGCTGAAGGTTAACAACTGCCTGCTCTCAGTGTCCTTTTTTGGTTATCTACAATCGCGGACACATGTAAATAGGGAAAGGAAATGTGAAGGTTCAGACTCTCCTGGTGTCACCTGATTGGAAATTCTGCAGTCTTTGCCTCTGTCAAGCTTCTCAAGTACCTGCGCCTAGTGCCACACTTCTCAAGTACCTGCGCCTAGTGGACCTCCTCTAGGACCCACTCCCTGGCCTTGGAGAAAAGCAATTTCCTCCTGCATTTGTTAGCACAGGGCTCTTGACACACAAGCACCCCTGTGCCTGTCCTTGCCTCCTCACTCCCAGGAGTTCAGAGCCAACACTAAACCACACGTGGCTAGGGAAGCCCACTGCCTGCCCCGCTGGGGCTGCGATTCCCAAGACTGACCCCACCAGCAGTGGCTCTTCAAGATCTTTTACTTTGACATAATTTCAGATTTGGAGAAACGTTGCAAGACTACCACAAAGAATCTAGATACCCAACCCCCACCTCCCTTCTGACGTCAGAATGAATTACACAGATTTTCCTTTATCTCCAAATATTTCAATGTATTTTTGACTTAAAGCAGAGCTGTTTTCTTGCCCAGCTATGGTACAGTGAACAAAACAGAACTTTAGCATGCTTTCTGTTCAGATGCCACCAACTCTCCTGATGTCCTTTACAGACAGGCGAGGCTCATCATGATCCGTACACCTTTAATGAGGACAAAATAACTACACTGCTGTACACCCCTCACTTCGGGTTTGGTAGATGTTTCCTCATACTTGGATTTATGGTGTCGCTGTGTAGAGAAAGCCTCACAATACTGCATCAGAGGCATGCAGTACAGATTTGACTCTCCTAGGGATGTTAACTTGGGTCCTCTGGCTGAAGTACTATCTGTCACTGGCACTGTGCTCTAACCCAGCAATTTAAATAGCACACTCCTGGAGCCTGGGCCTTTCAAAGTCTGTGGACAGTATTGCCTTGCCCAACCCAGGGCGTCCACATGACAGCTTAGCTATACATAATGTTTGAGCATCATTACTATGTAAGATACTCAGCTCCGTTCATGAGACAGTTCCCTGATCACAAACAGGAGGGCCGAGAATTTATTGCTTCACTGAAGACAGAGGGAAAACATACAATGAAAGTTGTGATTACACTAAAAGCTAGAACTAGATTTTAAAAAATGAATAACTTTCAATGAGCTAACAAAATAATGGACTTCATCATGACATTTCCACACATGAGTATTGTGTCCTTTTCTCGCTCCTACCCTTGCTCTCCAGCCCCCACCCCCACGCAGCTAGATCTTGTTAAAAATTTCCAAGTTTCACTTAAAGCTACTCATATTCGAGTCTTTTGCGTCTCAGGAAAACAAAATGTGTCAAGTTGAAGCTTCCACATGGGACACACATATCTGAAAGCTAGTCCTTGAGTTCAGGTTTACAGTCAAAACATGAGCCTCTTTGGCGGATCTTGTAACTGTCATTGAAAATGATGCTGGGTTAGTTGGGTGGTGGTGGTGCACACCTTTAGTCCCAGGACTCAGGAGGCAGAGGCAGGTGGATCTGAGTTTGAATCCATCCTGGCCTACAGAACGAGTTCCAGGACAGAGCCTGGGATACACAGAGAAATCCTGTCTTGAAAAACCAACACACACACACACACACACACACACACACACACACACACACACACACAAACTTTTGTGGGGAGGCAAAAAGTTCTGGCTGGATCAGTTGACTACTCCTGTTATTAATAAACATGGGGAGATGATCGCGATAAGGAGCCGTGGTTGCTCTTGAACCTTGAGCAGAACACACTCACTGAGAAAGCCACAGGCTGCACAATGTCAGTAGCATTCCAAGATCCTAGCAGGCAGTGGCACATTTCCATCCTCCCGGGTTGAATTCAAATGTAAAAGACAGGAGAAGTGGCAGAAGGGTGAGAGGTCGATTGGTA